>VXBW01002926.1:2569132-2581792 GCA_013400375.1 Thinocorus orbignyianus
CCCGCCCGTTGGCCATGACGTCAGCACGCCTCCCAACAGCCGGCGGTCATGTGACCGTCACCACCCGGCCGCCATCTTGGCTTGCCGAGGCCGCGGCGGGCTGAGGCCTGTGCCGAGGCTCCCGCACNGGTCGGAACTTGGTGATCTTGAAGGTCCCTTCCAACTCTGACCATTCCATGATTCCAGAGAAGGGCAAGTAAGCCGCAAAGGGCCTAGAGCCCAACTCTTAACAAGGAGCGGTTGAGGAAGGTGGAGTAGTTCAGCCTGGAGAAAAGTTAAGGGGAGGCCTTCTTGCTTTTGACAGCTACCTGAGAGGAGGATGTAGCAAGACAGGGTTGGGCTCTTCTCCCAAGTAACAGGTGGTAGGACAGGGGGAAATGGCCTCATGTCATGTCATGGAGAATTAGGTTGGGTATTTTTGCACAGAGAAGCTGTGGCTGCCCCATCCCTGGAAGTGTCCAAGGCCAGGCTGGATGGGGCTTGGAGCAACCTGCTCTAGTGAGAAGTGTCCCTGCCCACGGCAGGGGCATTGGAGCTTGATGATCTTTAAGGTCCCTTCCAACTCTAACCGTTCTATGATTCTATGATATTAGGAGAAATTACTTCACCAGAAGGGTTATCAGACATTGGAACGGGCTGCCCAGGGAAGCGGTGGAATCACCATCCCTGGAGGTACTTAAAAGATGAGTAGATGTGGTGCTGAGGGACGTGGCCTAGTGGTGGACTTGACAGTGTCAGGTTAATGGTTGAAAGGTCCCTTCCAGCCTAGATGAGTCTGGGATTCTAGGAAGGGCCTGACCAAGCACATCTGTGGGGAGTCCAGGTTTTGGCTGTGGAACCACGCCAGCCCATGTGCCCGTGTGGGGGTGGAAAGGGACCTGCCTCTTTTCCAGCCTCCCATGGCCCCGGAGCTGCTGTCTGCACGGCAGCACAGCCACAGCACAGGCCCTTCTCCACAGCTCTGAGGAGAGCAGGAAACAACTGGAGAAATTCCCCCACTTCAGACTTTCAAAAATAAAGGAGACAGAAGGCCACAAATCAGTTCTTTGGAATCTTTTATTTGCAGCTGTGATCTGGAGTGAGGTAGCAGCAACAGCATTTGTTAGGAAAAAATGAAAGATAGTAAAACAAGGCAATTTTCAGATGCAATCAGGTGATCATCAGTTCCAAGATCAAAAATGCAGGCAAGTGGACTAGGATTACATATATTTTCCAGCATTTTAATACATGGGAGAATAACCATCCTGCTGGTGCAAGAGAAATCCATACTTTGTACTCTGCATGTCAGCAGTGAGTTCATTTTCTTATTCAGCAACTGAATATTCCCTTCATCCAAGATGTGAATATTGGGGGTTTTGTTAACTTGTGAACTCTGGAAAGCAAAAACTAAAGCACAACCAAGGAAAAGGAAAAGTATTTATAGAGCTAATTAAAGAGAAAAAAGGAACAAATCTATTTATAGCTACATTAAAAAGAATTGCTTCTAAGCAGTGTACATCAGACTGCTTCCAGCCCTGAGACAGGGACCGCTCTGCAGAGAGATGGCAGAGCTGGCAGCTGGAAGACCTTTGTCCTTCCTTCTGTCCCAACACAAATCTGTCACGTATCATTAGGCAAATTGCTCACCTCCTCTGCACAGTAACACAGTTTCCCTGTGTGTCACCTGGAAACGGGAATGCTCACCTCAGGAAGATGCTGCCAGGTTCGATTCATTAATGCTCACAAAGCAGTTTGAGATCGATAGAGCCATCAAGAATGCTCTTGAAGTCGTCGTTATCTGTGGGGCCTGGCAAGAATCCCTTCCAGGGAGCATCTTCTGCGGAGCACACGGAGTGTCCTGCTTTGGAAGAGTCAGACAAGGGTGGCAGAGGTGCCTGAGCCCGGTTTGGTGTCTCTGTTGCCCAGAGAAGCCCGTGTGCTGCCCGCCGGGAGCCACCGCTGCTCCAAAGGGCAGCCCAGACCCGGCCTGCGTCAGGTACTCGCCGTCACGCCCTCCCTGCCCCACACCAGTGACAGCTCTTGCCTCGCCCTGCCCCAACTCACTTTGGCACTAGATCTGCTGATAACAACAAAGGCAGCGTGGATAAATTTTCTACCAGCTTAGTGCAAAGGAGACAGGACGTGGCCATGGGTCCTCAGGCTGGTTTAAGTTGTTGAAATGCAGACTAAGAGAAGGCAAAGGGGAGCCTGGGCTGCTGGGCTGTCCTGTGTGGTGCTAGGAATTCCATTACCAGCTCTGTGCAGGACTGTCAGCTGTCCATCTCACATGGGAGAGGAGCCTGTGACATCCAGTTTGTCAGTGCTTTTAAGGGGCCCCATTAGATGCAAAGAACTGCAGAAAAAACTGGTACCAGTTAAAACCCAAACTGGACAGGAGAGGAAAAGCTTTGATTAGTGAAATGATGGAGGAAACCCCCCCCAAACACACACGATTTCTTTAGATTGGGGGGGGGAAGGGTGTCAGGGAGGTGGAAAGTATTCTCCCAGCTCAGCCCCAGAACTGTGGGGCACGTCAGCTGCAGCTGGTGGGGCTTGAGATCCCTACACAAAGCTGTCCTTTCTCAACTGTGCAACGCTCTCCTCTTGTCACCTTTGGCTTTCCAAACCAGCTTCCTCAAATTATAATGATCTAATTTACTAAAATAAAAAAAAAAGGGGAACTAAAATGCAGTAAACCCAAAATATCTTGCTTTTATACTCCAAGCTTTGTCACCCTTTGATTTATCCCATCCAAAGCAGATTCACCCTGCTTCTGATGGATTTTTTTCACTAACAATCTGCTATTGCATGACCATGTGTGCATTTCCACTGGCCCCGACCCACGGTGCTGCACAGCCTGATTCTGCCACCTGCCCTCACAGCAGACACCAGAGATACAAGCACATAAAAGAAATGGCTTTGGACTTGTTTGACAGCTTCCCCCTGCTCAACAGCCAGAGCCACAAAACCAGTGCAGGGTTGTGATCCCTTTGATACTGGGAGGCAGCAATGCTGGCACCTTCCCTTAGATGCCAGCTCAGTCCCTGAGATGTGAAGGTCCAAATCTTTCCCTTGCTCTGCCTTAGAGTCAGCCTCCTACAGAGGTTATGGAAAACATGCTGAGCACAGGGGCCTTCCCTTAGACAAGTGCCTACACTGGCCCTGGCAAGACAGGCAGGGAGAAGCAACCCCATGCTGCTGGGTCAGAGACTGGTGGAAAACAAAGCCCACGGAAAGTTCAAGTGTCAAGGTGCAAAGAGGTGTTTTGATGGTCCAGACTTTGGAGTCGAGAGCCACCTACATCCTATTTATGACCCTAATCCCAAGAGGCTGTCACACAAATAGTGACCATCACCTGAGTCCCCTGCAGGACTTCCAGCTGGCCTCCCCACCTACAGAGGTTCTCCAACACCACCAATACCTTCCCACTTCTACAGTCACTGCTAAATACCAGCTAATTAATTTTTTACAACTGTGTTGGAGGTATGCTGGGTAATTTCATGATTGTTCTTGGCACTCAAGTGGGGAAGATGATCCAGAGAATTAAGTAACTTCCCCAAGGCCAGAGTGAGTCAGCTACTTTGTCAGATCTGGGTCCCTCTAAACACGGACATTTCTGAAAGGTTTTTTAAACCATAGGAATGGTATAAAAATAGGTAGAGAGAGAGGTGCCCACAGCCAGCACACAGCTCCACAGGCCTTTGCAGAACTGGCCTTTCTTCAAGAATCAAGGTTTTGTTAGAGCAGTGTGTTACCAAAGCAGCAGGTTCTGCAAGCTGTTACTTACCAAGCTCTGAGGCCTCCAGTGTGGTGTGCCCAAGATCTCCCAGCTCATGATGCTGGTGGCTTCAAAGCCATGGGGACAGGCAGGGCAGGTCGATGGCTGGCAGTGCCTGGAATGCTCTGCGGGACCCACAAGTTGTGTGACATTGCTCCTCTCTGCACAGGGCATTGTACGATGGGGTGGACCAGCCACGTGAGCTCTGCAACCAGGCATTTTGTGGCAAAGGCGACTGTTGTTGTACCCAGAATGTGTCATGGGACAGGAGCCACGTGACCACTGTGAGTGGGACACTTTATGGGACAGGTGACTTGTGGGTCGCTTCTTCCTCAGCAGTGAGTCAGTGCCAAAAGTTGTCCCAAAGACAGTGCTCCATGAGTAGGAACCAAACTGGTTGCATGCATGTTCTCTGAGATCTACAGGTCCATCCTAAATGCGAAGGGACAGGGATTGTCCTGGGCCCAGGGACCTCTTCTAAGATCCTGCTGCAGCCTGGTTCCCTCCTCAAATGCTGGCCACCTCTCAGCAAACACAGGGTGCTGCACAACAGCTTCGGATATATCTGCCTCAGCTCTTCCAAGTCACAGATTTTTTGCAATCCCCTCAACTGCTCTAAAAGGAGAAGTAAATTCCGTATCAATGGCAACCACGAGAAGCCTGTATAATTTTGAGTGCATGTTTTCACAGACGGTGACAAAGATACTCAGCCTTGAAGGATAAGGGTGTGTGGGCAGCGAGGTTTACTTTGCTTTTATCTTGGACAACACTTTTCAATGCCTGGTGCCTCAGCAGCTGCATTTTTGACCCCAGGGAGTTATGACTCACTGTTTGCAAATCTCTAAGCCACCAAATTGAAGGTATGCCCCACAAATCACCTAAAACTGAAATGGTTATAGGTGGGTGTTAAAGCTTCAATTACTCTGTTCTAGCGCTCAGGGCTGGCTCCAAACCCTTGCCTGAATTTCTGGCAAACGGAAACCAGCACCTCTTACTTTGCTTAGATGCACTGAATCTCTCTGGGTGAAGTCCTCAGCCAACCTGAGAGTAATCAGGCTACAAAAGATGCATTGTCCCACCTACAGCAGCACAACACCAGCCTGAAGAACGTCTCCTCTGCCCAGTCTGCACTCCTGCCCTCTGCCAAATTGCTTTGGACAGCAGGGCTGGCCTGCTGGGCAGAGGCTAAGGCTGTCTTTGAGCTGCTTTCTAGGTGACCTGCGCTGGGCTACGTGCTCCACTGCCTACCATCCTTTCTGTCAGTGGATCAGTTCACTGAGCAAAACCTTCAATGTGGGGAAAAGCAACGCAAACCCTGAATCAGGCATTTCTGAGCAGGCAGGTAGGAGAGTTGTGTGAGGAGCCTGAGACCTGCCAATAAAGAAATTAATAAGAAAGAATGATCTTTCATCCTCAAGTACCTTTTTCTCTGTGCTCATCAGTGTTTTTCTTATCAGGAAAGAGCAAGTATATTCAGTGCTGCAGACCTGTGCTGTTCACCTCTTTGGGTCACACATCAAACAGCCTTTGATGGGAAGGAATCACCACCAGCCATCTGGCAGGGCAGGATGGGATTGTCCCTGGGGAAGGGGACACAGCAGCCCCCCGCTTTCACACACGCCCGAGGTCCTTGAAGAGCCAGGTTTGGGTGAGAGGTCTTCATTGAGCACGGCAGGGGCACAGGGGCTGCCTTTGCAGGAAAAAATGTAAATCCCTGCTTGTACTTTGCAGAGCATCATGCAGGGAAGCCCCTGCCAATGAATTCCAAAATTTAGTAACCTGGTGAGAAATTATCTCTGCATTATCTCACAGCAAGTGCTGCTCAAACACAAGGCTCCTGGAGGAAGCAGAAGTCACAGCAAGAGCTGCCAATCTGCAAATGACCCCCTCTTGCTGTTGTTAGTGGTATCCTCAGCTTCCCACCGTCTGTAGCAGATCCTGCAAAACCGAGGCTTTGAAATCCAGGTTTAAACTCTATGTGAACAATAGGCTTCCAAGGCAAATACACCAGCAAGCACTTTCCTTTCCAAAAACAGGCTGAGGAAGAGGATGCATGCAAAGAGGAGTCCATGCGAAAATGGGAACTCAGTTGTGCTGAGAGTGGCCAGTGATGATTCCTCGCAGGGCTTCACTGACACTGAAGATGGGGTGGCGGCTCTGGGACTGTGAGATGGGCCCTGGCACTGTGTTTGCAGGACCTTAAAGGGTCAGAAGGAAAAATGCAATACTGCTTATCGGAGAGACTGCGCACTGAATCCCACCATGGTCCCGTTACTGCAGAGCCTTTCTCTCACCCAGGGAAGATGTGTACCACCTCCCCCCATCCGCCACCCTGGGGCCAAACGCCACCTCTTGCAGCAACCCCATGAGATGCCCTGAACACCCCAAAGCCTGGCAGTTTTGACACTGGGATGATGCAGGGAACCCTGCTGATCCCTGCAGCGGGTCCCTAAAAGGTGCTCCGTTACCCTTGCATATTTGAATGACTTTTGCCCATCGCAAACAGCCAGGGGATGCAACCTCATTCTGCCAATAGCATGAGGGAAGGGTAGTGGGCACTCCCTTCCACCAACTAGAATAGAATCATAGAATCACAGAATGGTTAGAGTTGGAAGGGACCTTAAAGATCATCAAGTTCCAACCCTCCTGCCATGGGCAGGGACACCTCCCACCAGACCAGGTTGCTCAAAGCCCCATCCAGCCTGGCCTTGAACATCTCCAGGGATGGGGCAGCCACAACTTCCCTGGGCAACCTGTTCCAGCACCTCACCACCCTCACAGGAAAGAACTTCTTCCTAATATCTAATCTAAATCTCCCCTCTTCCAATTTAAAACTGTTACCCCTTGTCCTGTCACTACACTTCCTGACAAAGAGTCCCTCTCCAGCTCTCCTAGAGCTCCCCTCAGATACTGGAAGGCTGCTATCAGGTTTCCCCAGAGCCTTCTCTTCTCCAGGCTGAGCAGCCCCAGCTCTCTCAGCCTGTCCTCACAGCAGAGGTGCTCCATCCCTCTAATCATCTTGGTGGCCNGATGTGGGAGCTGCAGTGAGCCCCGAGATGGGGTTCAGGGCTCGGCCCCGACCGGCGGGGGCAGCCCCTGCGCTCCCCGCGTCCCGCTCGCCATCGGCTGAGGGCGGCGCTCCGCCGCCGCTCCCCGCTGCGGGGCGCCCCCTGGCGGCGGCGTGCGGACACACCGGGACACGGAGGGCAGGGGGCGGGCGGGACGCTGCGGGTCACTGCGGGGCGGGCACTGCGCGGCCCTTCTCGGACCCCCCAGCCTCCTCCTCCGCAGCTTTCCTGCCCCACCGGGTCACTGGAAAGGCGGTATTTGTCATTTCAAATCAAGGTTTGCGCCCCCTCCTCCTGCTGCCGCCTCTGGCTTTGCAGACACCAGAAACGCCAAAGGCATTTCCAAGCTGCAGAGCCAGGGTTGGTTTGAAGGTTTTTTACCCAGGTCCTGCCTGCACTGGGAAGTGGCAGCCCTGATCACAGCCCAGTTATGCGATACAGTTAATCTAGCACTGTCCTCTCTACCCGAAACAAGCTCTGATCCTCTAACAAAATCCAGACTCGCCTGAGCTGAAGCAGGTCTCCTGGAGTGGACAACATTCCCGTTCCTTGCTCGGGCTCTATGTTTTAACCACACACGTAGCAGATTTCTGCCACTAGCAGCCCACCAGCGCCTGTCCATGGCTGTTCCAGTTACGTTTCCAGCAAGCTTTAAAAACAAAGTCAAAACTACTTTACGGAACGTTCTCCCCACTGCAATGTTTTTTTCCTCCCTATTCCAACAATACCTGTCACACAGGGGTCTCCCCCCCTCACAATACTCACAGATGTTCCCCCATTTCCTTCCAGCAGGTTTTCCTGTGTGTTTCCTGATGCTTTGTACAATTGCTGTGCTGTGAGAAAACTGACAGACAGTTTTCTCCACTAGTTTTGCTGAGTCTCACGGTCTAACGTGGGAAGGAAAACAGATTATTTATTATTTTTTTAAAACTCAGGAAGAAATTATTTTAAAGAAAGGTGAATGTTATCAGGGGGGCTCCTGCAAATTCCTGAAGTAACCTGAGGACACCCCAGAGGGGAGCCGGTGTCCCGTTAGCGCTGTCTCTGCGCGAGGGTGGGACACGTTTCCAGGGCAGCCCAATTTGGTGTGGGAGCTGAGCCCCAGCCAGCCCCCCTCCAGGCCCACTGTCCCTGTGGAACCCACAGGCCAGCTCCGAGCAAGAACCACGGCATGTTTTGCTTGGCAGAGGCTGAGCCTGAGTTGTGCTGACTAGCTGAAAAATGAGGTTGTAAAAATAACGAAACTGAAGGACTTCTTTTTTTTTCCTATTCTTTATCTCCAGCTGCTTTTTGAAGGTCTTGGCAAGGCTGAGTGACTCTGCCATCACTCAGCCAGGCCCTACCCACACCCTCATGGCTGAGAACTGGAAAACCTCACCTGGGATGGAATACAGAGTGACAAGTGCCCTCTACTTCCCGCTGGCAACCAGAGGTTGTCTTGGTTTTACCCACAGGGGGTTAAACAGTGAAACAGACAGAAGCACAGAGTTTCATCCCGGTCATCACCAAAGCCACATGCCTGGGTTTTTTTCAGGGTTGCTGTTAGTTTTGAATTAAAATCTGCAAACTAAACTGTTGCCAGGATGATTTTGGCTACACACGAACAGCCCTGTTTAGTATCTCCTGCTCCTGACCTGGGCTCCTCAGAGCACAATGCATTAAATCATGGCCTCTGAGTATTCCCAGTGCAAGCTCCCTGCTGGTACGAGGATCATCCGGGATAAATCCTGTTCCCTGCTGCTACAGGCTCCTGTGGTCACAGCCAACCCGATCCTTCAGCAAAACAACTCCTTCTCCTTTCCTCCTTGAGAACAAACTGCTCTGACAGATGACAGAGCGCNCAAAGCCCCACACATAAAGAGAGAAAAATAAGTGGCTCTGGACTCCTGGCTCTTGTTGCTGCCTGGCACCAGCCCTGGGTGGCCAGATCCACACACAGGTACCTTGGGACAAACAGGAGACAGTGGCTGGCGTGGGCCCCGCAGTGCTCCTCGCCTGCAAAAGGAGCCTCTCCCTGCTCAAACCCTGCCCACCAGCTATCCCAGCNCACAGAGTTTCATCCCGGTCATCACCAAAGCCACATGCCTGGGTTTTTTTCAGGGTTGCTGTTAGTTTTGAATTAAAATCTGCAAACTAAACTGTTGCCAGGATGATTTTGGCTACACACGAACAGCCCTGTTTAGTATCTCCTGCTCCTGACCTGGGCTCCTCAGAGCACAATGCATTAAATCATGGCCTCTGAGTATTCCCAGTGCAAGCTCCCTGCTGGTACGAGGATCATCCGGGATAAATCCTGTTCCCTGCTGCTACAGGCTCTTGTGGTCACAGCCAACCCGATCCTTCAGCAAAACAACTCCTTCTCCTTTCCTCCTTGAGAACAAACTGCTCTGACAGATGACAGAGCGTCGAGTTTGGCACCAGCCCTGTAAAAACAGAACAGCATAGGGTTTTTCCTGGGGTTCTGTCCATGGCTTATCCTACCAGAGGCATTTATTAGAGCTCTCGTCCCCCAGCCCTGGCAGACGGCTGGGTTGGCACCGGCTGTTCCTCTCCCACTGCTTGGTGTCCCTGAGGGGGACACACTCTCTCCACAGCACATCACCTGGAGCTGGGGCATCACGTCAGTGCCTGGATGGCAGCAGGGTCTGGTCACTTCTCTCATGCTGCTTCCTGACCTGCACCCCTCTCCCTCTNCAGCTATCCCAGCCACCATAACCAGTGCACCCAGCCAAGGGCCCTGCTGTGCCTGTGCTCGCCGTTACCTCAGCCCACACAGGCACAGGGAACAGCACCTGGCACCGTGCACCCGCTCGGGGGAAGCTGAAAGATCTGCACAACGTACAGGGAGAGGGGCTGGCACAGCCAAACCCAGCCTTGGCTAAGAAGGCTGAAGGCAGCAGCCTTTCAACCCGAAGACAGATTTAGCCTTCGTGGTAGGGTCGAAGTCCTGGAGCAGATGCTGCTGAGGCTCGGCACGGCTCAATTACTACAATTAGAAATGGATCTGAACATGGTGCTAGCATGTAACAGCCAAGTTCAGAGCCTGCCAGAGTATGGGATGGGTCAGATGTTGAAATTTTTGCATTTGCCAGCAAGCTCAGATCCAGACTCTGGGCTGAACCCATCAGAGAGCAACCTTTGGCTCGGGATGTAATGACCGAAGCCCAATTATCTCCAGACACAGGGGGAATGCACATTTATTTATTTCCCTCTCTTTGTCGGGAGAAATTGCCCTGAGAGACAGAGGGGAAAGAAAAGCTGGAGCTGCGCATGTTATTAAAGGCACAGCCTGGAGTTCACTTATTCACTGTGACACGGAGGCTGGGGTTGAAGGAAGGACAATGACAGCCACTCCTAGTAGAGGAACTTTCCACAGCAAAACCAACCCAGACAACTGGAGTCCCCAGAGGCAGCACCGCTGGCCAACCTTAAATTAGAGCCAGCTGTTTCACTCAGCCCTCCTTGTTTTGTGGTTGTTTCTCCCCAAACCTGCCTACCCAGTTCCCGTGGCCCCACAGTCCAGCTCTTTAGAGAAGAGGGCCAAGATAAACATGCTTTTCCTGGAGAGCAGAGGGACCTGGAACACTTCCCTAACTGGAAGGATGAGGCTGAGGAGGTAGACACCCACCCCTGGGACCGTCTCTTGCTGTGCTGCTAGAGGATTGCCCCAGTGTCACCCAAAATACAGTGACAAAACTACCTGCTTGTGGTAGGATACGCTCATAGGGCCAGCTGCCAAATTCACAGGTCCAGTGCCTAAATAAAGGGAAATTGGAGCTGTTTGCCAAGAAAATTTCCATGATAGGAACTAGGGGGGGCAGTGAGGGGAGAAAGGGAAGGCCAGTTACGAGGTAATGCTGTTTTGAACGCAGCACACCAGGAGACATCCCATTTTATTTAGTGTTTGCCAAGGGGCTATTTGACTCCAGATCCAAACTCACAACATTTAGGAAATCCCCTTCTGATACTTGGCAATCTCAGGCCAATTCAAAGAATCATCTCCATGACTCACATTAAGATCTTAAAGAAAGGACGAGTCCTGGATTACATTATGCAAACATGAAAAGTCTGTTGTCCCACAGGGCTCACAGGCAAAAGCCCTGCTCTGGCAATCACGGCAGACAACATCCGTTCCTTGCTTTTATCTGCTTTAGATGTTAGGGAATAAAGTGTCAATCACCTCTTCCCCAGTCATGTGTTAAACCACGAACATTTCCCTTTCTCCAGCTCTCTTTGCCCAAGTTAGTTCAGGGCTGGTTACGACCGTGCTTCAGCTGCCTGCGGCGCTTCTGCTCTGCCATCGTTCTGCCATCAACTATCAGTGGGGTTTTGCAGGACATTTGGATTCAGCTTGTTGACATGAAAGGCGAAATCAGGACTTGATAGTTGGGGTGACTATGAAGCAGGGATTCTTTATTGCAGCGCTGGACGCACAGGGGATCGCTCCTCCAAATGTGCGTGCCAGGTGAAGTTTGTTTAACAATATATATGCACGTTATGCATACATAGTCATGCTATTTTGGGGAACTAATTAACATATTCATTATTTTCCGATTATTCATTACCATACCCTACCACCCTATCGAAACCCCCTTGTTCTTTAGAGATAAGTTCCTTCTCCAAGATTACATGCATATGTATCTAAAAACAGCTGCCCAGCTACTTACCATACCCCTGCAGTGGGGTAGGCCCTTCTTTGTGGTCAGCTAAGTTAGAAGAACAAAAACTCACAACATTTGTTAACTCATACTTATGCTAAGAATGGCCTAGTTATGCCAAGCAAACCTTCAAACCATACCTCAGCCTTATTCCTCAACTCAAGCTTCAGATTTACTTGTGTAAAACTTCGCCTGACAACGCAACAGCAGCCCATGTGCCGGCAAGACAAACTGTCCGGGTTTGTGGCTCATTTCTTTACCAGGGCAATTGAGAGCACGGTAACTAACTCCAGCTCTGGTGCCAAACCCCAGCGCGGCCCAACCCTTCCCTTCCCTTCCCCGCCGCCACCCCAAGCCAGGGCCTACCCCCAGCCTTGAAGCTTTTGGCCACTCAAAGCTGCCACTGCAGCTTTGGCTACAAACAATACAGAGCTGCTCTGTGCGGTGGCTGGACGAGAGACTTAAAAGCACCTGCATGCCCTGAGAGTCCCGCATTATTTGTTATAATCGCTTCGTGCTGCTTTTCAGGCCTGGCAGCGCTTCTCCACACATCCCGGCGCCTGGCGCCCGGCTGCCCCCGAGGCCTGGCCAGGCCTGGGAGCCCAGCGGGGGCGCAGACCCAGCCGCACCGCAGGAACCCCGGGTCCTGGAGAGCGGCAGGGGAGAGGAGATGGGAGCACCGAGGAGCGATCCGACCGCCCCGGGCTACTGGAGACCAGAGTCACCCCCGGATTATGGAGGAACCAGCAGCGCCTCCAGCCCGGCTTTTCTCCTTCAGGCACCGGCGCGGCCACCCTCCCCCGGAAAAGGGAGCGGGAAGGGGGCCTCAAGCGCCACTGGGCGCCGCCATGGTGAGCTTCTTCCCAGCTGGGCGCCGCCATCTTGTGCCCTCCCCGTGCGGTGTGTGCGGCCATGGCGGCGTTGCTGTGCCGCCTGCTCCTCTGCCTGGCGGCCGCCGCGGCCGGTACCGGCGCCGACCTGCTGCTGGAGGAGGCGCGGCGCTCCGTGGACCTCAGCACCCACCTGGCCAAGGTGTCGGCCGAGCTCAGCCTGGCCAACGCGGCGGGCGGCGCGGCCGCCTCTACCTTCCTGCTGGCGCTGGAGCCCGGCCTGGAGCCCCGCCTGGCCTACCTGGGCGTGCAGGTGAGCGGGGGCGGCGGCTGAGGCAGCCCCGCTG
>VXBW01002926.1:2582030-2630922 GCA_013400375.1 Thinocorus orbignyianus
CCCCTCCCGAGCCCCCGCCGCCCTCTCAGTGATGAATCCGAGGGTTTTCGTGGCTACCCGGACCAAAGCGGGCAATGGCTGACGTGGTAAAGTCTGGGAAGCGATAAGGGAGGCGGGAGAGATGGTAATTAACCTCATTAGTGCTGTAAGAGAGAGCCCCTGGGGTGGAGCGGGGGTGCGTCCCCAGCCAGTGCGGGCCTGGGGAGGGGGGTCCAGCCGCTTGCCCCACAGGACGTGCGAGAGGGTTCGCCTGATCCCGGCAGTACTTACTTGCGCTGAGCTTCTCTTTTCCTCCTGGCCCGGTCAGGTTCTGCTGGCCCGCAGGCCCCCCAGCCGCTGCAGCTGACACAGGTTCCCGTTGGCAACAGTTACAGTGTCTGTGCTGGCCTGGGAACCGGGGCGAGGGGGTCTGTGAGAGAGTTGGAAATCTCCAGCATCTTTTCTTGCACACTGACCATGCTTCAGTTTATATTAACAAAAAACTAATAAAGTAGTTATCTCTCATCATCTACTTTCTGGGGGGCATCCCACTAAAAAAAAAAAAAAAGTGGATAGGCACTTAATGGAGTTTGCCCTGGACACGTTAAATCTTTTAAAACAGCAGCACACTGATCACTGTTATTTTTGAACAGGTAAAGGGTGAGGAAGAGGAGGAGAACACTTTGGAAGTGAGAGAGACTAAAGTTAAAGGCAAGAGGTAAGTGTCAGTATATAGAGTTGGGGAGGTCCACCATCATCCTCACCATGGAGCAGAAATACTACTCCCCGTCCCACATACCTAGAGATCCTGGAGTTTTAGTTCCTGAAGGTATCTACTCTGTACTCAGGCTGCATGCTGGAGTGCTACAGAGGCAGGCAACACAGTTCACACAAGCAGCCAAACCCAGTTCCTGCGGTCCAAGAGGCCCTAGTAGAAATCATTCCTTTCCTCAGATGCTCTTTCCTTGGGAGATCACAAGTGGTTCTGTAGCTCTGCTCTAAAACTCCGCTGGGTATGGACTGTGACCTCAGCATGTACCTGCCTGTCACAGCCATTCATAACTGCTGCTGAGTGAAGAGCCTTATATGAGGGACACTCATTCTCTTAAATGCAATCAGCTGTCTTCAGGGAGACTCAGTTGTGCTTGGCCTCTTTTACCCAGTGCCTTAAGTAATGCCCTGTTCCTTTATTAAGGGACATCAGATAAGATTTCAAGCATTATAGCTATGGACATGCTCTTACCCATTGCTCCCTTTTGAGCTCTCAGATGGTTGGCAGTGGTGGTTACAGCGAGGTTATGAGTGTTCTTTGGCCGTGTCCCCAGTCTGTGATGCTGGGGGTACCACAGGGCACTGGGTGCTGTGGTCCAGTGTGGGCTGTTGTCTGCTGCGAGGAGAGAGGGTGCTGGCTGTGCATGAGGCTCTGGGCTGCCAAGCTTGAGGTTTTGTGCATACACTGCAAGGCTGGGCAGGTGGATGCTTCCTGAGCAATGAAGGGTGCTTGTAAAGTGGGTCAGAAGCATGGTGCTGCGGGGTTTCAAGAGGACAGTAGCTGTCAAGTTCAGTTGCCAAGGCAGACCGTGGTTTCTAACACATCCGGAGGCCTCATGTGGTCCTGCTCTTTGGCCCCAGGCATGACTTGAAGTCCGTTCATTTCTGTCATCACCTTGGTCCATCCTTACAGGTTTGGTGAAATCTTGATCCTTTCAGTAGAACCTCAGTACAAAACCGCGCTCAGTTTCTGTCCATTCCTTAGTTTCAGATCCTGTGGGCAAAAAGCTGAGAATGAGCAAACTTTGTGGGAACAGGTGCTTAAGATGTTGAACATTAGCACATGCGTCCTCTGATTCAGATCATTCTTGTTATCTGGAGAAGAATGGAAAAACCCTTGCTGAAATATGCTTTATAAATGCAGAACTTAGGAGGGGAGCATGTCACCATACATCTTCCAAAATGGAAGCCAGGTGGTTTTGTGAAGCACAGACTGTAACTGTGCCAGGACAGCTCACCCTGTGCTGCCTCCTGCCCTGCTTCCCCCGTTCAGAGTAAACACCACCCTCTGCGACAAGACATCTGTACGCCTTGGAGGAGAAAATATAATATTGGTCCAAAACAATATATGTGATAATGTGCTCCCATCCACAGGGATGTTCTGCAGGGACTGGATCTGATTTCTCTCTCAGGGGAGGTCTATATGACTTACCTTTTCTTCTCCCTTCCAGTGGGAAATTCTTCTCTGTGAAGCTGCCATCCCCTTTGGCACCAGGAGCCAAGATCCGTGTATCTATTGAAATGGTTTTCACGCATGTCCTGCAGCCCTATCCCACCCACATCACCCAGAGCGAGAAGCAGTTTGTGGTCTTTGAAGGAAATCACTATTTCTACTCACCATACTTCACCAAGACCCAAACCACCCGGGTCAAATTGGCCTCTAGAAACGTGGAGAGTTACACCAAGCTGGGCAACCCCTCCCGCACTGAAGATGTGATTGAATACGGCCCCTTCAAGGACGTTCCTCCATACAGCCAGGTAAACACCTGTGTAAAGAAATGGCTCTGCAGAGAGCATCTTGCAAATGTGGCACCTGCATCTCAGATGCTGGAGAGTGGGAAGCAGAGGCTTTTGTGTAAGAGTCTCAAGTCAAGCCTGAGTTAGCCCACGTGCTCCAGCAGAGTGCTCCTAGGACAGATGTCATTGCTGACCGTTGTTTGGTGTCCACACAGCAAACCAAGCCAGAAAACCAGCATGGTTCTGGCAAGGGTGTATTTGTGATGGGGAAGGTGACATCTGTAGCTGTTAAAACCCAGCCAGATGTGGGGTGTGACCTGGGAGTACACCCCAGGTACCAGTGTCCTGTGTGACCTGGGCTGGGGTGGCTCAAACCTTCTTGTGCAGCAGCCTTCATCTGTGCAGGGTCTGTCAAGGAGGTTTCTCTGTGGGACATGGAGACAGATAATTGTGAGGGGGGACTCTCCTTACTTCAGGTCTAATAATCTTTTTTCCTTGTTAGGACACTCTGAAGGTGCACTATGAAAATAACAGTCCGTTCCTCACCATCACCAGCATGACCCGAGTCATCGAGGTGTCTCACTGGGGGAACATTGCGGTTGAAGAGACGGTTGATTTAAAGCACACGGGAGCTGTGCTGAAAGGACCTTTCTCCAGATACGACTACCAGAGACAGCCAGACAGTGGCATCTCTTCTGTCAAGTCTTTTAAGGTTGACATTTTGCATAATTTTTTGGTTTTGTTTTTTAGTGTGGCTCCCCCCTTTCTTATATTCCCAGAGGGAAAAAAAGAATACAGTTGTCCTTTGCCTTTTCTTCATACTCAAGTAATAAGGGAATAATAAAGCTCTGTTCTATTTTCAGAGGAGGCTCATACTAGATGGGAATAGCTTTTGGAGGTAGAATTAGGAGGTTGTATGCGTAATTGCAGCTGTTGGCCAAACAAGCTGCATGTACCAGTGCACGTAATGTTTCTCCACACTCCCACCCCTCCAGTCTCAGGGATCCTCTTCAAACCCTTAATCTCTGTGCTGACAGCTCTTCTTTCCGTTTCCCACTTTGCAATGGCTGTTCATTCCATCTCCACCCGCTTACTTCTGCAGTTGCCTTCTCTGTCATATCTTCATCATGTGAACAGTATTAACTGGAAACGAACCCGTTCATTCCTCGCTCACAAAGCGCTCAACAAGAGTTAAAGCAGTGGCTCTGGTAGAGAGATGCCAAAAGTATTATGTATTTTTATCTAGACCAAAACCTTTCTCGCTGCTTGGAGCCTCCAGGATTGATTGTTGTAATTCTCTAAGGTGGCACAGCCAAACAGAAATCTCATTTTGCAGAATGTAGAGCCAGCAAGCTCAGTGACCTGGAGCAGCGGGCAGGAGTGAAAAAGGAATTGCTGTCCTGGTGGGTGCAGTGAGATCCCTTGCTGTCAGGGATATTTGAAATTTAGAGGTCAAGTGCTTTTAGTGCTGACAGCCATTTCTGTAGCTAATTGCTTAAAATAGCACAATTTTACCACTCAGTGCAACTGAATGGCCATTTTATCATCTCTTGATGGTTAACAGCCATTGCTGGTTATGCCAGTTCTCTGGGAAGGGCTCGATGCACTGACTGCTGCTTCTCTCCATACAGACCATCCTCCCGGCTGCTGCTCAGGACGTCTATTACCGAGATGAAATTGGAAACATCTCCACCAGCCACCTCCTTGTCCTAGATGACTCTGTGGAGATGGAGATCCGTCCCCGCTTCCCGCTTTTTGGGGGATGGAAAACCCATTATATCATTGGCTATAACCTGCCAAGCTATGAATACCTCTACAATCTCGGTAGGTGACGCAGGGGAAGGGAGTAAGAAGCCTTCTCCTCTGTGTTTAAAGGTGATTGCTGTACAGTAAAGAATTCAGAGCTGCAGTACACTGCACCTTAGCAACAACAGTTGCTAGCTATTATTTCTAGAATATGCAAATCCACCTTTTCTGTGCTTCCTTTGGGTTTTGTAGACATCTGGTTAAAATGTACTTGTGTGAGCTGGTGCCCCCTGCTGCACAGCGTGTCCTCCAAACTCTGCTCTTCCTTCTCTTGAGCTGAGCTTCAAGGTGGCCCCTTGTTCTTTGAGAAGCTGTAACCAACCTCTGGTTTGCGCTGTCTTAGGTGATCAGTATGCCCTGAAGATGAGGTTTGTCGACCACGTGTTTGATGAGCAAGTTACAGATGCTCTGACTGTCAAGATCGTCCTGCCAGAAGGTGCCAAGTAAGTGTCATTACTCCTGGCTGTTACTGCAAACGATGCTGTGTTGGTGGCAAGTCTCCAGCCTGCTCTAGCAGCCTGAGGACAACGAAACAAAACCATGACTGTGCATGAGGAGGAGACCTTGGAACACAGCTCTGTTTCCTTTTAGAGTGTCATTTAAACTGCATAATTGGCCTTGTGCTGAAGGCCACAGTTGGCCAGACAAGTCCTAGGTTACATCATCTCAAACAGTGTACAGTCATACGGCACTCTGGCTTTATCCGCAGGAATATCCACGTGGACAGCCCTTATGAAATCAATCGAGCTTCAGATGAGCTTCACTACACCTACTTGGACACTTTTGGACGTCCAGTCATTGTGGCACACAAGAACAACCTGGTGGAGCAGCACATCCAAGACATTGTGGTGAGT
This sequence comes from Thinocorus orbignyianus, assembly GCA_013400375.1. Taxonomy (NCBI): domain Eukaryota; kingdom Metazoa; phylum Chordata; class Aves; order Ciconiiformes; family Thinocoridae; genus Thinocorus; species Thinocorus orbignyianus. The sequence continues at coordinate 2,587,178 of VXBW01002926.1, forward strand.
GTGATGCGTGTCTGTGCGTGGTTTGCCTGAGCAGTTGCACCTCCTCTGGATTCAGTGGCATAGTCAAAGCACCCACATTGGGATCCAGAAACAGGTCCCTGCTGGACTGCACAACCAGCTCTGCTGCTGCCTGAGGAGAGCTCTCTCCCATAGTAACTTGGGTCATTGCTCAGAGTTTCAAACTTCTCTCCTAGGTCCATTACACCTTCAACAAAATCTTGATGCTACAGGAGCCTCTGTTGGTGGTTGGAGCCTTTTACATCTTGTTCTTCACGGTGATCATCTACGTGAGGCTGGATTTCTCCATCACTAAGGTGCTGTACGGTGAAGAGTCCTGCGGGAGTGTTATTGGTTGAACTCGGCTGATGGTTGGAGACTTTTAATACCAGTAATTCTCCCTGAATTTTCCTGGTGATGGGATATCTTACTGGATGCTTAACTGGAGCCCTGTTTTGATGCTCTCTGGGCCTTGATGCTCCTGCAGGGTTTGAGCTAGTGAACTGAGTGAGGCTAACCCGAGATTTGCCTTCTGAATGAAAAGGAATCCATCCCTGAGACGTGGGGATGTCTGCAATTCTCCTGCAACATTTTCACTTCTTGTTAAGCTGTGTGTTGGGCCAGGCGAAGTGCTGAAAGGTGCTTGCCCTGGTCAGTACTTGCACTGTTTATCTAATTACCGTCAGTTGACTTAATTGCAAAGGGAGCAGTTTCTGTAACGGTCCTGTGACAGGTTGCAGGCATGGCTGTATGCAGATCAAAGTTAGGACTTCTTTGATCTTCCCTTCTGTCCTCTTGCAGGATCCAGCTGCTGAAGCCAGGATGAAGGTTGCCTGCATCACAGAGCAAGTGCTGACTCTGGTGAACAAGAGGCTTGGACTGTACCGTCATTTTGATGAAGCAGTGAATAAATACAAGCAGTCACGGGACATCTCCACCCTGAACAGCGGCAAAAAGTCCTTGGAGACGGAGCACAAGGCCCTTACAAGTGAAATAGCCTCTCTGCAGTCTAAACTGAAGACAGAAGGCTCTGACTTATGCGATAAAGTAAGAAATTCTAATACTTTTTTTTCTTTAAGCTTTCCTCCTCTTGGCTCTATAAGGTATTCTGGGTGAGTTTTAATTTGGTCTTTAGTTTCTGCTGTCTCTGAAAATGGCTTGATCCCTGCCAGGGGGCATGAAGATCAGTGTCTTCTTTTTGCAGGAATCTTGGCTACCCAGCCCTGTAAGTGCTGTTGGTAAACAGCTGCCTGGGCTGTTTCTTAAACAGCCTTTGAACCAGCTGCAGGAGCACAGATTAAAGCTTTTGTAACACAATCCTGATGCTGCTCATTGAGCTCATGGCAGTGACACTTAGGCAAAAATGGAAACTATCAACACGTTATCAGTTCTGACTTTACTACTGACACCAGCCAAACCAAAATCTCCTCCCTCATCTCTCTCTGTTGTTTTTATTCCCTCTTGCACATGTGAATTTGGTGCTGACAGAATGTTGGTAATATGATGCTTCTCAAGGGGTATTTCTCTGTACCACGTTGAAAGCCATGGCACGGTGAGCACACACGCACTGTCCTTTCCTTCCTCCACTGTATTTCAGCACTTACCTGGAACAGCCACTTAACCTCAGACGAGGGACACTGTAGTCTCTGAGGTCCATTCAGCCAACAGCCACCCTGCTTAATCTGTTGTTAACTCAGAAGAGTCACTGTCGCTGCAGACCTCCTTCTTGTGCACCATTAACATTAACTGGAGGGACACAGCTTCCAGCTGTCACCGTTGTGATTTAGCTTGAAGCATTTAAAATTTGTCATTAAACCCTTTAGCAGTCACTGCACCTGTCTCCTGCCAATAGGGCTCCTGGGTCCTCGGGGTCCCTTTGTCTGCACTGCTTAATTACCCATTCATGAGATACTCCTCATAACGTGATGCCAGAGAGAGGTGATCACTCAGAAGGAGTATTCAGGGGTTTGAGGTGTTTCCACTTAGCACTGACTTCATTGTTTGCTCCAGCTTTACCATTTTTTCTATTCCAGCTTCACTGTAGGGATGTTTTTTTGTCTCCTCTAATGTTTCCTTTGTTTCTCGCCCTACAAGGTAAGTGAGATTCAGAAGCTCGACGGCCAAGTCAAGGAGCTCGTTCTGAAGTCTTCTGTTGAGGCTGAGCGGCTGGTAGCTGGGAAGCTCAAGAAGGACACATACATTGAGAATGAGAAGATGCATTCCAACAAGCGCCAGGACCTGGTCACCAAAATTGACAACATCCTCGATGCGCTGTAGCTCTGATTTAGTGACCAGGCAGAGGGGAAAAGTGTGGAGGGAAGTGAGAAGCCTGGGAGAGGATATATTTTGAGCCAAAACTCCTTCCCAGCAGAATTAGGGGAAAAGTTGGTATGAAGTGTCTGAAAGTAAGTTTTGTTTCTAGATTTTTTTCTATAGAGCCTGTCTGCTCAGCAACATGTGCTGTGCAAGGGACCACGACATCATGCTGTTTGGGTACCAGGATTTTTTTGCCAGGGTATAAAAGTCTCCTGTTACCAGTTTTCCCTGTGTAGATGTGCCCTGACTAAACGCGCACAAACAGCCACTCTGAGCACAGACACGCTCACGGCAAATCTGAATGTTGCATCTCCAGAAAGAATAAAAGACACCTTTGTTCTACTTTGAAATAAACCCACCGCTGCCTCGCCTCTCCCTGTTGTGCCAGGGGCGGAGGGGCTGGTGGCCCTGTCCTGCCCATGACCAGGTGGTATGGATCCCTGGGGAGCAGAGTTCAGCCCTGACTGCTCCTGCCTCTTCTCAGCCATGTGCCTTCAAGGCAGAACTCTGCCACGACGCAAGGCCCTGACCTGGGCAGGGGAGAAAGCCAAGCCCTTGTTTACTGAAGAGGTTTGAGATCCTAGTGCAGAAAGAGGCAGAAAACCGCAGAATGGGCCGCATGTGTCTCTGCCACCTTTCTTGCTGGTGGCTTCCCCTGGGCTGTGGGTAGAGGCAGCTGCGTGTGGGTGGATGTTTTTGCAGGACAGGCGTGGTTGAGTGAGGGGCAGCGCTCTCCATGGGGTGTCCCAGCCACCTGCACTTGGGAACAGATGTGGCTAGAGCGTGGCTGCACCAGAGCCACCCTGGGGAATGCTGGTGCCCCAAGTGGCTGTGCTGGGGAGGGGTGTGTGTGCCGCAGTACATGCACTGGCTGGAGGCGCTCACTCCTGTGAGGCTGAGGGCAAATATAGCCTCCATGGCCCAGCACTGCCTGGAAGCCCTGTACCTGGACACACAGAAGCAGCTGGATGTTTTCCAGCCCTTTGCCCAAACACCTGCACTGCCTTGTCCCTCTGCCCACAAAGCTGAAGTCTCTGTCACACACAGCGTCTCTGACCCTCACTCAACCTTCTTGGATAAAACCTGTCCTTATCCACGTGTCCTTACGGGATGCTTTTCTTCTGTCGCAGAGGACACAGTTGGTAGGAAAGCCCTTTGCCCTGTGCCACACAGCTTTCAAAGGCGGTTGGTATTTGGGAGTGTTTGGCTGCAGGCCTAAGCCCAGGCACCCACCACCTCTTCTCTCCGGTGCTCGCTCCCTCCCACACCCACAAACCTCACCACAAACCCACAGCAAGGTGGGCAAGCCTAGACCTCCCTAACTCCCTGTGTGGGTGCTGTTGGGAGCCCTGAAACCGTGAGTCCTGCCTGACCAGGGTGGGGATGAGCAACACCTAAAATCAAACAAATCACCATTAACCCATCTGGGGGAAAACACAGGCACAGTACTGGGGGAGGTACTGGGGGCATCCAAAGCCAGAGGGGGCTACCTGTTGCACCAGAGGCAACACAGACAGATCCAGGGGAGGAAAAGTGGGATCGGACTGATGGTCTCGGAGATACCCCTAACTTTCATAGAATCATAGAATGCTCAGAGTTGGAAGGGACCTTAAAGATCATCAAGTTCCAACCCCCCTGCCATGTGCAGGGACACCTCTCCCTAGAGCAGGTTGCTCCAAGCCCCATCCAAACTGGCCTTAAACACTTCCAGGGATGGGGCATCAACAACTTCCCTGGGCAACCTGTTCCAGTGCCTCACCACCCTTACAGTAAAGAACTTCTTCCTAATATCTAATCTAAATCTCCCCTCTTCCAATTTAAAACCATTACCCCTTGTCCTGTCACTAGACTTCCTGACAAAGAGTCCCTCCCCTTCTGTTCCTGCTGGCAGAGGAAAGGCAGTGCCACCCTTCTCTCCCCATGTCCCACCTCTGCCTGGCTTCACAGGCAGCCCAGACCCCCGAGGGTACAGTGGAGCTGGTGCCCATTACAAAGCCCTGTGAGGCTGATGGTGTGTCTCTGTGTCTCCCTATCCCAAGGCTCTGCTCTGTCAGCACCACGGCTCAGCCCTCGTGGCTGCTGGGCAGCTTCAAATCCTGCTTCTTAATGGAAACCACTGCTACAGAGATGGCAGCTATAAATAGGCAGGATGAATGCAGGCAGCCCCAGCAAAAAAGGCCTCCATTCCCCGAGGAGACCTGTCCCAGTTCCAGAGGCCGAGAATAAAGCTGTGGCTGCGAAGAGAGGTGCTTTGCTCCTCTCCATGCAGCTCCCTTCTGCTGCCTTCCCTGGGTGGGTGTAGCCTCCCACACTGTGCACCCTGAGATGCCCATTCTGTCCCCAGCGCTACTGCTCTGGGGACAGCTCACCCACAGGGAAAGGACAATTTGAGGTGAGTGGCCCAGGAATGTCCCTGTTCTGGGACTTGGAGTGGGCAAGAGAGCCCCAGGGAGGCAGGCTCTGGCTCCTGCAAGCTGTTCAACCGGGTTATGAAATAGGATGGAGACATGCATGCTGTGACATTCCCCAGAGTGAACTTCATCCCCCAAAGTGGTCTCCCAAGCTTTGTAGCTGCTGCCCTGTGTCAACAACCCCTAGAACTGTTGGGAAGTCACAGCAAGGAGGCACCCTATTCCCCAAAGCATGCAACCTTCCCACAGAACCCTGCAAAAGGGGTATCTGGGCATCTGCAGCCTGTGGCAGTAGCCCACAGCAGCACGTTATGTCAGGGAATCCTTTCACCAAACACACAGCAGCAAAGTGACCTAGAAACCAGAACAATTTCTGGAATCCTACATATTTACTCCTGAGAATAAACTAGAAAATGAGAAGGAAAATCCACAGCACTTACCAAAAGCTCAGGGTCTGCAGGAACCAGAGGGGAACCAGAGCAACAGCACCTGACAGCAGCAAAATTGATTAATTAGGGCTACAGCTGTTTGTCTCTGCTAAATTTAAAGGGAGCAGCCCCCAGTATGTGGGTGGGGAGAGAATGGTGAGGGTTGTTGGGGTAGAAAGGCAGTCAGCTGTTTATCTCTTGCTGTCTTCCCCTTCAGCTCTGGGGGCTTGAGGGGATATGACTTCAAAATCTCTCTTGCAGCTGGGTTTTCCAAACTATCAATGCATCCAAGGAGGTATCAGAATGATCTCTGTGCTCAGACCCCAGTGACAAGCAGGGAAGCAGCCCCTTGCTAGGTGTGTGTTCCAAGGTGCCTGCTGAGGACAAGCTTTCTAGGAAGGAGCTGCTGCAGGGCAGCTCAAAAGGGTCCCCATCTGCAGAGCCATCAGGGAGCTCTGTCTCTCCTCCATGTGGCTCAGACTGTTCATTTGCTCCTGCTGCATCCTTCAGCCAGTGTAACCATGCTGGCCTCTCCCACCTGGACCAGTCCAGCAGGTCCCTGGCCAGGGCTGCCCTTACCAGCACCATTTCTGGCTGGCTTTAGGATCAGCCTGAACTCCAGCTATAGCTTTCCAAGGATATCCCTTATTTCTTCCAGGCTTGGCAGCTCATCAAGTGTGAGGAACTGGAGCCAGTATGTTCCCAAATCATCACAGCCCAGATTGGGCAGGGATGTAGGCACTTCCACCAGGGAATCCAAGCACGAGGGCTCCTCTTCCCTTCATCTATGCTTGTGGCCCTCTAACCTCAGACCTCTGGGCAGGGGGAATCCCATACTGATGGAGATGATAATCTCCATTCTTCTGCTGCCTCTGAAACAGCCAGGCCTTTAAGAGGTGGCTGAGAGCTGCAAAAGGACCAGGATTTGTTTCTGATACTCTGCACAGAAGTTTTTCTGGCCTAGAAAGCTCACTTGTGATCTTGTTCAAAAAATATAGCCTGAGAAGGCTGAGAGGAGTAGGGAGGCATATGCCAGGGTAATTGCAGAGCAGCAGAAGGAAAGCAAAGGCTTGGATAAAGGAGCACTCAAGACCCTCCAGCAAATTAACATCTCACAGGTAATTAAAGTTGGGACTCTGTGATTAGTTTTGCTCCTGTGCAGAGTTTGGAACCAAAAGGTTGGAAGGGCTGAAATTTGCCTCCACAGCAAAGGGAACAAAGTGAAGGGAGAAGAAAAAAAAAAAAGAAAAAAAAAGAAAAAAAAAGGATATGTAGGAGAAGGAAAAGGAAACCACACAAATGCAAGATTTGCCAGCAAAAGCGAGCAGCCATGATTTCAGGTCCCCAGCTCAGCACAGCCACCTGCCTTGCATGGGGTGGCATGAAGCTCCACCCGGCCTCCCCGCTGCTCCCCTTCTCACCAGGGTGCTACTCCACACCCCACGCTTCCCCTGGGTGTCCTGAGCGGCCAGAGAACAACTTCTCCCTCTTTGGCTTCTCGCTGATAGTCCTCCAAAGGGAAATTGCAGCACTGAACACAAGCCCAGCAAGTCCAACGCATCCTCTAGTGGATGCTCCAACTTGTGGGCTGTAGAGAAAATGGGCTTTTATAGTCAGGTGCCGTGTAACTCCTACCCACACCCTCCAGCCCTAGCCAGCCCCCCATCCATCCTCCGTGGGTGGGGATAGCCCATTGCTATTTCTGTGCCATTGACCCTGTCCCCTCCCAATGCTGACACCTCCTCTCTGCTCCACAGGGACCAACCATCTTATTGATTTATTTTCATCTAACCAAATACAACCACCAAGCTTAACTTTGAGCAAATCCTGCAGGTCTGTGGTCAGCTCTGGCTGTTGCCATGTCTCCGTTCACCCTGAGGAAGCACATCTGAAAGCACAGTTCGGTTTAGCAGCTCCTCTTCCAGCCGATCTGGCACCACCACTTCACCAGGAGATAAAGCTGGAGTGTGAGATGAGCACCATGAGAGCAGCTGTGATTTAGTGCTGCCTCCTGAGTTATGGCCTTGAGGAGCACACACCCACATGCACACTCCGTACCAGCACAGGGGGTTCTGGTGAGCTCCCAAGTTAAACAGCATCCCTGCTTTGTCACCCTTCATCTGCCCATGGACCATCCCTGTCAGCGAGGCACAGTACCTTGGGTACCCCATCTGGTAGCCCCTGCACAGCTCCACAGATGGACAGACAGACTTCTTCTTGTGCTCTTTCACCATTTCCCTCCCGCCATCCCCAGTGGGGCTGCCTGGCTCCTCGTCCACCCTGTCCAGTGGCTGCTTAGCACTATCTGGTGGCTGTGGACCAGTGGCCCAGTGGTGACCCAGCTGGTTTGGGGTCACTGCAGGCTGCTGGCTGAGGGGTGCTGGGGTACACCCTCTCACAGCTCCCACCAGCACAGAGTAGGCTGTGTCCTGGAGGAGGACCATGTCCCACTGGGTGGCAGCACCTGGAGGACCACGTCCCATCGGGCTGCAGTGCCCGAATGGATGGGAGAGGGTCCCCATGTCATTGGTGGGGCCTACGGGGCCCAAACTGCTGCCATGGTTCGCTACGTCCACCGCCACTAGAGGCTGACACCACCCAGGGAGACAGCATCACTGTGGTGGCCACCTCAGCCTTCCCCAGCCCTGGGCCACCACCAGCCCCACCGCTTGGGGGACCCATTGCCATGCTGGTGCACAGGTCAGCCCTGGCTGAGGATGGTGGCAAGCATCTTTCTTTTCCTTTCTTTCTTTATTTTCTTTTTTTTTTTTTTGGTTTAAATTTATTATTTTTTCTTTCCCCCCTTCTCGCTCCTCCTCATCCAATTTGTCTTCAAGGCTGACACGAGAGAAAACCCCAAATGACAGCGCCTGCCCGGCACAGTTTTACCACAGTATCCTGAAAAAGTCATCTGGCGAGCTGATAGTGCAGGGGGGCTCCAGGCGGGAGCCCCTGCCGGAAGCGGAGGACTGGTGGCGGTTGAAGGGCCGATGCTTCTGCAAGGGCAGCAAACAGGAAACGTCCCCGGAGCCTGGGGAGCTCCTCCAGGGCCACCTCTGGGTCTCCAGGCATGGCCAAGGTGGCCCACCCTGCTGGGGCCATGGTGGGCCCACTGGGACCCCCATCCTCCCCACCCGGCTCCACCGCCATCTTGTGCCGAGCTATGTGTTGTGCCTTTGAGCTGCTTCCTCCTCCTGAGGGCAGTGGCCGTGCAAACCATGGCTGGAGAAGCTCCATCAGAACCCCGCAGGCCTTGCCTGTGGTGGTGGGCAAGACCATGCTTTGATGGATTTATCTCAGGGACATCCCTCATAAGTGCCATCTGTGTGGCTCAATGTGGTGACACTGCTGTGCCCAAGGCTCCACAGGCCATGGGGAGCATTGTCCTCACATGGGGACATGAGGGCTGTGCATGGCGGTGGCCCATGTGGCACAGCCATGAGGTGCAGAACATCACTTGGCCAGTAGGGATGCAGCTGTCAACCCTACAGCCATAGGCAGCAGAAAGCTGACCTGAGCGAAGAGCAACCTGAGAGCATCCTGTGCCTCTTAGTTTGGCATGGCATGGGACATTCAAAAGAGAGGACCCCCTCCTAACACCTCCAAGAGCACAGATGTAGGCAGCAGAGAAGTGGTGAGCTCACAGCTAAAGAGAAAGCCACACTGCACATCATGTTGGGTCCCTCCTCACCAAGAGGAGGTGTTGGCCCAGGCACGTGGGCTCTACCTTCTGCCTCCGTGTCATTATGTCTCTGATCACCCATCCATCTGCTGGGGGACACAACCTGGTCCTCTCTCCCCATCTTTCCCAGTTCCTGGCGATACGAGGCTGCTGTGTGGCTGTACAAGGCTCTGCCCTGGAGCTTGTCATTAGCACAAGTCTTTGCTCTCAGCCAGGTACATGAGCAAAAAGGCCCATGGCTCTTCTTGCTTTCTGACTCTTGAATTGGTCCAAACTGGGGTGATCCAGTTTGGGCTCGCTGGGCTTAGACTAAAGACCAGAGATGCTGGCTTACCAAATATCCTCCCAGCGTAAAATTTTCGTGCTCCCTGCCCACAGAGCAGCATCATGGTGGCAACAGTTCAAAACGGAGATGGGGAAGGTGATGCTCAGCATCTCTTTCATAAACCTGCTGCACAAAGAGAAAAAGGGACTGGTGAAGGAAACGGCAACGAGGAGCTCAGGGCCAGCTCCTGGGGGATGCTGCTTCTAAAAGCCAGGATGGTCTCCTCAGGGTGAGGGTCACAGGTAATTTGCCACCAAAATCCCTGCATGGATTTTCTGCCAAGGGTCATTTTCTAGCAGGCACTCAGTTCATCTGGCTCCCCTGGGGGCTGTGTAACAGCAGCACAGCCCTTCTCACCCCACTGTGGAAGGGGACTCATCCCTTTCCCCCCTCCTCTGTTCCTTGCATTGCCAGTAAGGACTAGGACAAACCCATTGCCAGCCACCAGGAACGTACCTCTGCTCCATACTCTGTGTTGCTGCTGACGCAAGGTCCCAGGCAGCCAAGACCACACTTTCCTGCTTCTTGGGGGACTGATGCTCATGCCAACACATTTTTATTGAAACCTGTGGTACTATGGGAGATCCTACAAGCTGGAGGCCCTCACCAAGGTCTGAGGAGGAGGATTTGGTGCTGCAGGAGCAAATCCACATGGTGTGGGTTAGTAGCAGTTGGCAGGGACAAGGCATGAGCTCAAGTATGGAGGATCAAGTGAATACCAGCACTGGGGGAGGTGAATTAGGTGTTTAAGCTAAAAAAAGGAGTAATAGAGCTAGAGCATCAGAGTGAGTATCCTAACAGAGCTCACTGTCCTGCAGAAATTGATCCCTGATAGCAGGGGCTGCTCTTTAGGATACATAAAACCTGGCTTGTTTGAAAAGGAACTGGTGGGACAGAGCTGCAGGAGGTAACGGGCTCAGAATTATCCAGATGAATGAATGAGTGAATTCATTTCACCCGAGAGCAAGGCTGTGAAGCTCCAGCAGGCAGGTAGATGCAAAAACCTCTTTGCTTTGTCCCAGCCAACAGTTAGAGAGCACCCTGGCCAAGGGAACAGCATCACCTCCACAGGCGGCCAGTGCAGAGCACAAGCAGCAGTCAGTTCTCCCCACAGGAGCATGGAACACAGGAGAAGGAGGTCACAGAAGCCAGGCTTGCACCCTGCCTGCCCTCCCTCCTCACCCTGTCCCTGCTGGTTCCTGCACCCGCAGTGCCCCCTGCCTTCATTGGCACAGGCCATGTGGTGGCACAGACCAGCTTTGCTTGCAGAAGTTCATGTGACCTTGGCCTTTGGACATCCTCAAGGCTGGGGAGCAGAACAGGCAGGAGCTTTTGCTGCCTTGGGGACCTGAGGCACCTCTGTCACAGGGTACCTCCGCACGGCAGCTTTATGAACAGGCAACCAATCTGCTGCAGGGCAGCGCTGAAATTTGTTCTCCTTACTCTTTGCTAATGACTCCCAAATGGCCTTGGATTTTCATCACCTGCATTCAGCATCCCTGATAGCCCAGCAAATGTGGTGAGGAAACAAGTGCAGCTGAGACAGACAGGTGCTGCGCACTGTCTCCTCTCAGTTCCCAGCTCCTGCGAGAGCCACTGTTCACTGCTCGCGTGAGAGGATTCTGTCACCCGTTACTGCTGTTTGTGCCTAGGGCTGTCTGCTCCCACACTGCCACCGGCCACCCTCAACTTCACAAACAGGAGCAAGCATGGCCATCGCAGAAGCTCCGTCAGCACGTGAGCGTGTGCTTGCAGCCCATCCATCTGCCCCCCCTGCAGACCTGCGAGGAGGGGGAAAAGGAAACCAAACTAGAAAGGGGTTGAGGTAGAAAATGCCTCTCCCTGACTCCTCACCCAGCCCAGGGGAAGGGAAGGTTTTTAGTTCCCCTTCTCCTTCCTACAGCAGCAATGAAGAAGCTGCAGCTGCGCAGGAGATGCTGCACATAAAAAGAACCTCCGTATCCCCCAACCCTACCTGGGGAGTTCCAGGTGGCTCCCAGGAGCCCACCCGTGTGTCCCATCACTGCCTTCCACTCCACGGGGTGCAATCTTGGCCGGCGGAGGGTCCCCTGTCCCGGCTCCCCGGGGCCGCAGCGAAGCTGGCAGCCACCAGGTGTCCCTGCAGGCCCGCTCTTCGCCCCGCCGCAGGGTACCGCAGGGATGGCGCGGGACCGGGACGGGGACCGGGGACACGGGGCAAAACAGAGGCACCTTCTGGAGGTGGAACCTTGTTCCTCCACCTCTGCCCACCTCGGTTCGGGGTTTTGAGGGATTTTGCTGGTTCAGCAGAGAGTCAAACCCTACACTCTGCATGTGGAGAGGTATCCTGGGTGGAAACAAGGAGGATACAGGAGGGATGCTGGGTGAGAACAGGCTGGATGCTGCCTCACTGTAGCCTGGCTCCTGCAGCTGGTTAAGCCTTGGTTTGGAGCTACCTTTTCTTTGGCTTAACATGGTGAAATTTTTGTCTGGGATGATGCCATGGCCAGGTTTTGAAGGGCTGGATACACCTCTAGGAGAGACGCACAAAGAACCTGGGGAGCAGTGGGGGATGAGGAGAAGGTGATGCACTGGAGGCTGGGCAGCGACAGGGATTGACTCAGGTGGGAAAGAGTGTGTGACCCATTAGATACAAACGTGTGCTGACAGAGCAGCTGAGAAAGGAGGGCAGGAGAGAAAACCACCACTGGGGTCACTGAAGGTGGTGGAACAAAGGAGGCCTCTAAGAGACCCCTGTACCTTCATGGCTGGTAGCTGCAGGGTCCTGGAGAAGCCACGGTGATATCAGGGGACCAGGCAGCATGGGAGACACTAGACAACCAGGCTTCTCTGGCAATGCAGGCAAGGCCGGAGCAGCTGATAGCAATGGTGAGGGACACTATTCCTGGGGGCCACAAGAGATGTGCAGCAATGTATCAGGCAGCAAGTGCTGCTCATGTTGGTATTCAGTCTGGGATGGAGAGGCAGGTCCAGGTGTCCTACCAGTAGAGATGGGCAGATTTGCAGGACAGGGGTTGGTAAGGGTGATGCACATGCTTCAGGCAAACTCTTCATCCCTTCCTCTCTCCCCAAAGGCTGTAGCGGGGGATGCAGATCTGCAGATGCAGCAAAGCTGGGAAAAGCAGCATCTACCCCCTTCACCCCTGCAGTGTGCTCCAGTATCTGTTTGAGTGCTGTCTGCCTTAGTTTCCTCCCCTCTGACAATCTGACATTAATCTCCCCCGTGCTGCTGTCCTGGTCACATTCATTTTTATCACAGTTCCGTTAGTGCCAGGCTGAGCTTTCCGGGCGCCAGCGGGGCCCTGCCCGCCATCCTCATGCCGGTGCTGCCAAGTCCCCACGGTCCCGCTGCCACCAGTCTCCCCAGTGGGGCTGCCCCCACCCTCACCGATCAGAGCTGCTCACCACATCAGGATACAGAGCAGTGCACCAATTCCGGCCAGGCTTATTTCAGTGCTCTGGTCAACCGCAAGCACGGCGGGTTTCACAAACATGGCACGCCAGCCCCACGCAACCTAACGGATGCTCCGGCTGCTCCGTGAGACCGTGCCAGCTGCCAGGTCCCCTGCAGCCTCCCCAGAGCAAGTCCAGCCTAGGTCTGGTGTCTGTGCTCCAGGCCAGCCATCCTGGGGTCAGGTGGGCAAGAAGCCTGAGCTGTGTTGAGCCTCTTCGGTTCTCAGCCTGGTTTGCAGGGCTTCAGATAGCATGTGGCAGGCCATGAACAGGGCAGAGGCTCCGTGGTGGCTGTCTGCCTTCTCCCAGCAGCTCAGATGCATCTATGGCATAGCTCTGACCTGCCTTTGTGGGACACAGCTGTGTGAGCCAGGCTGCTACAGAGCAGGATGGTGCCAAGCCCATGTGTGACCCATGCTGAGGAGCTGGGCCAGGCAGGTGATGGCATGTGCTCGAGTTCCTCTCTGCCTAACGAGTTATCAGAGCTAATAAGTTATCATAGATGAACAAATGCTGGTGGTGCATGCTGCTGGGTGAAGCTGTGGTTTCAACAAGAAGCTCGGGCAATCACTGCAGCTCACTGATGGAGCAGCTCCTTACACTGCAGTAAATGCCCCTGGCACTCATTTGCCAACCTCCCCAGCCCTGCTTGGGTACACCTTTCTACTCAGTTAAATTTGGCACCTGCTGACTGAGGCTTCAGCAAAGATCTGGTGAAAAGGAATGCGACTGAGCAGACACAAAATGGCCTGGACAGAGCCAGAAAGCAGCTCCAGGAAATCTTATGTACGGGCACAAGTTCCACCCTGCCCAGGGCCTGTCCCAGGGAAGCAGCATCCCCAGGGGTGATAATCTCTCCACAGCCCTGCTGCTGGGGCTGCATCCAGCCCATGTATGCTCCAGCTCTCCAAGGAGGCCTGAGCCCTCCACTCATGCCCGCAAAGACCATGTTTTTGGGCAGGAGGTGCCACCCAGCAGCTGGATGCCTGCACCAGTTGCCAGTTCCCCTGCAACCACACTTTGTACAGCTGCACCGGAGCACAGAGTCACTCCTGTGGTGCAGATACAGGTCTCTGGTTGGGGAAGCTCTGGGGAGCAGCAAGCAAGCAAGGCACAGGTTTTGTTACTCTCCAGGTTTTAGCTTCTAATTTCTCCTGATTGTAAATTATTAAACAAAACCAGAAAGAACAAATAACCCTATGCATGCATTACCTGCACACACTCCTCCTGCCTTTGCTTAGACTGTGCTGATGCCTGCATGTATGTCCCATCCCATCATCCCAGATGGCTCCAGCACTCCCCAGTGGGAGAGACATGACCTGGGAAAGAGTTGGCTGCTGCAGGGGATGCTCTTGTGCCATGGTGAGCTCCCCCTACTCTAAGGTACTGTCAGACTCCCCCAAATTCAGCAGTGCATTTAGTTCTTCTTGAGCCACTAGAGAAGCAGACACCTGACCAGTGACACAGGTACCTTCATACTGCATGAAGAGACACATCCTGGGGGAAAGGGCTCAGCACAGACCCTGAGGGATTCACAGGGGTTACTTGGGCTGTTGGCAGCAGAGAGACACTGAGATCATCACCACCATCACCTCCCCTCCCTCACCCTACCACAAAGAGTCCTGTGTCCTGTTTGCCTGCCTGCAGGGCCAGTGGTCCTGGGGGATCCTGGGGCACATGGGGTCCGTGTCCTGGCAGAGATGGAGTAGTAAAGCAGGAGCACCTGCCTCAAGAGCATCCAGCCTGCGTCAGGAGGCAGAGGCTGCTGAGAGACACTCCTCTCACCTGTCATCAGTGCAGCTTCTTCTCTTCAAGGTCCTATTGTGCCCCTTTGAGCACATTTGGAAACTTTGCCAGACTAATCCTGCCTGGTATCCACCCCCTCTGAACCTGAGAAAACAATGCCAGCCCTTAACTTCCTAATCCCAGCAGGCTGGGGAGCACCCACGCTTTGCTTTGAAGGCAGTCCTGCCTCAGCCCATCTGCAAGAGAGGGCTGGGTGCCTCTGTTGTCATCCCCTGACAGTTCCAGGAGGCATCTCTCACCACTGGTCTGGTGCAAGTGTGTGGGCAGGACAGCAGACCCTGTTGGAGGAGGCCCTGGAACCCATCGTCTCCCCCTTCCCTGGCCACAGCAAAACCCAGCTGGAGGGAAAAGACTCCTGCAAGTCACTGTTGGCATCTGTCCATTGCCTCCCCCTGATGCCACAAGGGCCAGTGGCTCAAGGAGGTTTGCAAGGGGCTCTGGGGTTGCTTTGTGGGGGCTAATCTGCTCAGCCCAGATACTCCTCCATTCCCCTCTTGTGGAAAGTTGGGGGGATGCAGCGGGTCCTAGAAGCAGGGGAGCAGGGTCACACTGCCCTGCCAGCCACGGGGGCACCCCGGGGAGTGCTGTTGCCCTCATCCCCCCCCCCAGCCCCGCTGCTGGGGGAGCGGTGGGGTGTAACACGAACTGGAAAACTGACAGGGACCCAGCCCTTGCCAGCTGGGACAGGAAAGCCATGCAATGGGTCATGGTCAGGGCCCAAGCTGGGCACATTGACCACTGCAGTGGGGACACCCAAAGACTACCCAGCCTAAAATACCCATCCCACTAGGCTCCTCTCAGGGTCACCCCATCTCTTTATGCCCCCTTCACCGCCCACCTGAGGCCAGATGGCTCCCAGATCCCCTGACCCTAAAGACAAGGGTCTGTTACCAGGCTCAGGGTCCCAAGGGAGATCCAGGGGATGTGGATGGGGCTGTAGGGACCCCACACCTCTGCCCCTGGGAAGGGGCTGGCCGAGCAGCGCAGAAGCAGCTCGATGCCTGTGCAGTGTCTCAGCTGTCCCCTGGCTGCCGTACAGAGGTGGGAGTTCAGCAGATGGGAAGCCAGGGAAAAACAGAGGCCGGAGGAGGGAAAACATCCCGACAAACAAGAGTCGCAGGGACATCCAAATTCCCCGGCTCGGAGCCTGGTTCAACAAGCCTGGGGGGTCCCCAGCCTCGGCCGTGCTCCGGGACGGAGGCGAGCCGGGTCCCGGGGCCGCAGGAGGGCACTGTCCGCCCGCTTTTGCCCGCAGCCGGGAAAGGCGGCTGCCGGAGCAACCCGGGCACGGCCCCGGTCCTGCTGTCCCCAAAGGAGCTGCAATATCAAGCTGTGCAAAGGCACGTTAAAGTTGTTTAAATCTACGACCTGCTTTCTAACACATGGACTTCCCTCCTCCTCCTCTCCAGCATCCCCAAGCTTTTTTCCCCGCCCCCCTCTCTACACGCACAGGGAAATGCGTGAGAAGTGGGCACTGATGTCCCTGCACCAGTGACAAGAGGCAAGAGGGTGTAGGACCCAAGGAAGATGTTATCCCAGCATCTCAATGAGAACAGATCCCACAGCACGGGTCCTGCCCAGCTCCTTGGGGATCCTGGTCCTCCCGGGGAGCAAGGGAAGCCTCACAGCCCTGGGCTACAACTCTCCCAGCTGAGTTTGTACTTTGAGGTTAGAAACAATGAGGTTTGGTGCATGCTGTAAGGGAAGGGCTGGGTAGCCCAAGTTCATCACTTTCTGGTGATGGGTACCTACCACAGCACCACGCTGAAACCCACCGAAGTGTGACAGAGGCAAAACATTGCTGAATTCAACCCTGCTGGTTCCCACAGGAGCCCAGCCAGGGACTGTCTGCAGTCCTGCGTTTAACTGTGCCCCAGAAAAGACACGGAAAGCCAAGGGAACAGCATGTCCAAAAGCAGTCACACCTGACTAGTAGGAAAAGTAGTTGGAAGCCCACAGTGGTTCTTGATTTGGGACTTCAGCAACTCTTGGTAAGACCCAATGGGTGGGCTGAGGTCTGCTGTATATTTTTCAAAAAGGTATAGATGGGGGGAGCCTGTTTTGAGAGCCTCTCCAAACCTTTGCCCAAGCCTTGGATCCAACCGCTGCTCACACAGATCACCTATTTCTCCCACAGTGATAGAAAACACTCTGGCCAAGACACATCCCAGGAAACACTAGATTACTGCCCAGGCTTCAGCATTGCAGAGGTGGAGGAGGAGAGGAAACCATCTGACCTCCACCTGTCCCCTCCGCAGGGTCCCCAGCTCTCTGCCCAGCCCATGTCCACAGTGGCCACCTTTCGCTGCACAGTGAAGCCCAGGCACATCTCCTGTCACCACACTGCTTGCTGTTATTCGAAGCTCCTTGCTGCTATCTGCCAGTGACGTGCCTCTGTCAGTGGCGTTATCCCCCCTGTCAGCACACCAACTGCCACACAGGTGTGAAGACAGGATGGCCCTTTGTGTGTAAGCCTTCTCCAGCTGCCCTCACCCCCAGTGCTGGGCTCCCTCCAGCCCTGGCACGCTCCCCCTGGCTTTTCATCACCTCTCCTCTCGCTTGCCACAAAGGGCAGCCCTGTCCTGCGTGGGAATGGGAGCAGCAGCAGGATGGCATGTGCTGCTCATCACCCAGAGGCTGGTCTCCGTGGGCTTGGGTTCTCCACAGAGCGAGGGAAACAGTGAGCCAGATGCACCTCCTGAGCAAGCCAGGACAGATGGCAGGATGCAGCCCTGGAGACTATGCTCACCGGGACTCCTGCACATCTCCCAACAAGGGGACGCCTCCACAGAAGGCTCCGGAGAGACCTTATAGTAGCCTTCCAGTATCTGAAGGGACCCTACAAGAGAGATGGAGAGGGACTCTTTGTCCTGTCACTACAGTTCCTAACAAGGGGTAATGGTTTTAAATTGGAAGAGGCGAGGTTTAGATTAGATACTAGAAAGAAATTCTTTACTATGAGGGTGGTGAGACACTGGAACAGGTTGCCCAGAAAAGTTGCGGATGCCCCATCCCTGGAAGTGCCTAAGGCCAGGCTGGATGGGGCTTTGAGCAACCTGCTCTAGGGAGAGGTGTCCCTGCCCATGGCAGGGGGGTTGGAACTTGATGATCTTTAAGATCCCTTCCAACTCTAACCATTCTATGATTCTACCTCCCACCTGTGGCCATGGAGCCAGGAGAGACTTTGGGTGTGTGCTGCTCCATCACCCTGCACAGGGACCAGCCATGCCCCTCGTGTACAGCCCTCCATGGTGCTTCTCAGAGGAGAAACCTGCTTCTCACAGAGGGATCTGCTCTTTATGGAGCTTTGCAGTGCCAAATGTCCTTACCACCACGAAGGAGCAAGTCTGACTTCCTCCACTCCTCCAGATCATTCTCTTTGCAGTTTCTAACTTATTCCATTGAGGACTTTCCCCAGGGAAGACAATGAGGCAGTCGCCATTATGCCCAGTGGGGTGTTTGCCTGCAGGAGACTGGGGATAGTTTGCAAAAGAGAGAGAGAACACAGGTTGTATGTAAAGTATTTGCAGCTCTTCCTGCAATAGCAAAAAATCTGTTTGCATCACCTGACCTGGCATGTGTCACAGCCCGTGTGTTCGGTTGATGGCCTTGAGATCTACACCTGGCCAGCAGAGACAGGCGGGGAGACCTTCAGTCCCAGCCGAAGAGCAGCCAGCAATGGCGCTGCCCTGGCTGCCTGCCCCGCTCCAGGCCAGGGATTTCTTGGGCTCAGGATATCCTGCTCCTTCTCTCCCAGGACGGCAGGTGCTGCCCAATCTCAGCAGACCCCTGACTCCTGCCTGCACACACAGCTCCAGCACGAGTGGCTGCACACGTCCTCCAGCCAGGCCAACAGGCAATGGAAAGGGTCAACTCCTCAGTGCTGCAGGCTGGTGACCTTGGGTGCTTTGCAAAGCAGTTTTCCCCCTTCCCTACTCTAAGTTTGCAGAGCTTGTAGACACCATTAAATCACAGTGATTAAAAAGTCTGTTTTGCAGCTCATCAGCCCTGAGGTGACCAGGGCTGACAGCCCAAATCTCAGAGGCTGCAGGGGCTGCTTGCAGGAGAGTTTCCTGCACATGGGATGGAGGATGGCTGGTGCTGCCTCTGTGCACTAGAAGTCTCCAGGACAGCCTCATGGTGCTGCCAATGCTGCTCACCAAAGCCTGAGAGCAGCCCCTCCATGTCCACCCGGTGGCTTTGCCTAAGCAGGGTCTGACAGTGCGAAAGAAATAAGAGAAAAAAAGATACCAGTACATCCTACAACCACAGAGAGCATCGTGGATGTTCAGCCCTTTCAGTTTTTGCCAGAGAGCATTGCCCTGGTCCGTTCCCTTACCCCACGCTGTACTGCACTGCACAGACCTGCTCTGCTCTGGGATCACAGTCCTGGCAGTGCTCAGGCAAGGCGGGGCAAAGCTGGCACACAGTAGCCAAGAGGCAGCAGGACGAGGGACACAGGGTTAGACTGGGGAAGGCTTTCTCCATTGTGCCTCCCACCTCTCCGAAAACAAATTAGGCAGCTCTCTGCACTCTGTTCCCTGCTGCACTCTCCACTTTCCAAAGCCCTTGCCAGACATCCCTCTGTGCCTCCCCTCTGCAGGACCCACAATGCAAGCACTGGCCCTTCCTGTCCTCTGTCCCGCAGATCATTAACTAGCTCCTCTCTCTCTCTCTTTCTATTTTTTTCTTCTTCCCTTTTGAACATATCAGCCTCATGGAATCAAAGAGGCATTTCAGTGACTCAGGCGTTTCCCATTGCCCTATTCCAGCATCCTCTACTCTTAACGCTGAGAGCTTTTCACGTCCTATTTGGAACTGATAGGAAGCCCTTTCATTGTTTCACTACATGGATATTAACACTGATGAAGGAAGTGCTCCATCTGATAACAGAACCGTTGAAAAGAGCACCATTTCCAAACGAGCAGACTCGGAGACAGTGTATTCCTGCAGCTCGCACCAGCTCAGCATACTCGCCTTGGGCAGCCCCAGTGTAGCCAGGACCAGCTCCCCATTATTTGCGTCCCTGCAGGCTGGGATCTCGCATGAGGATCTCCAGAAAAGGGGCTCTTCCTGTCACAGGCACATGATGTTGCCCAGGCTTATTCTTGAAATCAACTTGGCATTTTCCGGGCTGCAAGAAAAACCTGCAATTGCTCTGAGATGCTCTGACTTAAGTAGCCAGACGGCCAACAGCAAGGTCTGGCTGGAAGGAACAAGACTCACTCAAGGAGTCAAGGAAGAAAAGCGTTCCACCTAGGAGTGTGTCAACTGGCATTTAGGACATTCTCTGAGCTGGTGTCAGTTCTACTTACCAGCTTTCAATGAGTTAATCCTGAGGGTCCCTCCTGGGAACAAGGCCTCAAACTGGAGCTCAGAAGAGATAGAAAGTCCCTCAGAGGTGGCTAAAGAGGAGAGCTGAAGCTCTATTTCATGCCCCAACATGGTGTGCAACCACTAGCATTTCCATTGGGCTTTCCAGACCAACAATAGCTCTGTCCTACCAAGGGCGTCGCACAAGAAGAACAGGTAGCTACATAACCTCTCTTCAGGCCATACCCCAAGTCAGGCACCATCCCAGCAAAATGCCTCTTTCCAAAGTGTTTTGACTGTTTCAGGACTTTATACTCTCCCTGAGACCTCTCCAAAGCTGGCCGGACACTGACACTCCTGAAAGTCATTTCCTCCTGCTGTGACTGCCCTAATCAATTAGCGACCTATAAATAACCTCCCTGATTGCATGGCGACATCTGGAGCGCACCACCATTGCCAGCTTCCTCCTCTACCTGGGGAGCAGGATTTTTCCAGAGCATAGAGGGTGGGTGGGGGGCGGGTGGGGAGCACCCCTCTGCCCAGCCCTTTTTAATGCTTCCTACTATCCAATAACTTTCCAGTCTCTGCTCACCTCCTCCAGCTCCTGTGCAATGGGGCCAATTGAGTTTTTGGCAATTTGATGTTCTGGTACAACAAAGAAAGGTCCCTCTCATGAGCACTGCTCTGAAACCCCACCTCAGCTCCTTTTGGAGTGGTGGTCACTCCTACACAGTCCCTCCAAAAACATGCCCATCACTTCCATCCCATCAGGGTTGGTGCAATCATCCTGAAAGATGCTCCAGCTTCCAGAAATGATGCTCAACACAGTCTCTGTCTGACAGCAAAATTCTCAATTCACAAAAAAAGAGAGTCGGGAAGCTTTGGAGGGTCATGCAGCACAGGGAACATGGGGGACCCTGCAGCCAGGATCCAGCCTGGAGGCACCTACCTGGAATGAGCCTCTTCCCATGCTGGTGGCACTCCCCACATCTCAGGCAGAGGGCAATGTGTGGTCACCACTGCGTACTCATTGCTGCAGGAGGGCCATCATCAGCCATCTCTTTCTTCCCCTGTCCAAGCGAAAATAATTAAATCCTATGTTAACAGCCAAAACATTAGTTGAAACATGGGACCAGGGGAATGAGTTGACTGTGTCTGGCTGCGAAGTGCCCCTGCTTCTGCTGTCAGTTCCCTCTCCCAGCTGATGTGCAAACCCTTGCTCAGTAGGCAAGTGACTGAGGAAGTTTGCTTTTGAGTTGCTGCAGCAGCTGAGCTTGCTCACAAGCCTGGAAATGCAGGAATTCACTTTCTTTTCATTTCTTTTTTAAATGTGCACACGCTTAGAAGCGGAAATCCAAGGTCATCTATCAGAATATATATAACATTTATTTTTTAAAGCTTCTTCAGCTTTCATTCAGCTTCTGCCTGGGCAGTGCAGCAGAGCTATCCCACAGAAACAGCTATCCGAGGAGCAAAGAGATTCAGTAGTTAAAAGATTGCTTCTTTTCTCGTATCTTGCCTCTGAAAGGCTGCCTCTGGCACCACCAGAGGAAGTTACCCAGTGTTTTGTTCTCGTAAACTGCCCCTTTGATCAGCTGTGATTTTAGCGGATCAAACAGTTCTGAGGACATAACTGTAAATCCCGGGACACGCTATGACGGACAGGGAAGTGGTGTCTCCAGCATGACGGCCATCACAGCCGGGAAACAGCCTCCCACCCTGACCCAGCCTGAAAGCCCCAGTGGGCATCTCTGAACTACCACAACGACCGGAGCCGACAGCTTGGCTGGAACAAAACTCCTGGGACATGGCTCGATAACAAGGGTGCTGGACCACAGGATGGGGGCTGTGCTGTCAAACCCAGGGCATATGAATGTTTCCTGTGCCGTCCTGGCCAGTCCCGACTGCTCCATGGCTGCTTCCTTTTGCCCAGCTCCTTCCCCTCCTTTGGGAACTCATGGGATCTCCATACTTGATCTCTGGGGCAATCCCCACCCCAAGCAGTGGAGAGCCTGCTCAGAAGTAGTTAACCCCACCCTGGATGAGGGCACTACATGAAAGCCAACCACAAGTCTCAGCAACCCATCCATGCTCATCCTCCTGGGCACACAGAAAGAGATTGGCTGGAAAGTGAGATCCTCCAGAGATCAGGCTGTACAGTAACATAGCACACTTGACATATTTTTTTCACATACAAAAAAGCAAGGGGTAGGACCTGAGCATGTGATTTCTCAGGATGGACCTGAGTGCTTGCTACATCTGGTCTCCCAATAAAATACTTGAATATGCACCAACCTATTGTGGTCCTTATGTCTTTAAAGCACATTGGTTTGGGAGCAGCTGCCCCACAAAGCCAGGTTTCCAAATGTTTTGTGCCACAAAAGTGCAGCCCCATGTAGTGTCTCTACTGGCTAAAAAGGGTTGAACACACAACATGCTCTTTCCTTCCATGGTAGCACTAACAGAGCCTTTTCTCTACCAGGTCAGCTACTTGCACACACATTCTTAGGGGCTTTGAAAAACTCAGAAAAATCTGTGGGATTGGCACAACCTGAACTTTCATGACTGATGCACACAGAACAGTGTGGGCAAAACAGTCAGGTCTCATATGCCCCCAAAAAATGGGAGCAAAGGGGCTGCTGGTAGGCTGGATGAGACCAGCCAGTGTGGGAGACAGAGCACAGTCTCCCTCCATTCAGCCACCATCCTCTCCATCAAAGGGACACCAGCTGCCATAATCCACTGAGCCCACTCCTCCCTTCTCAGCTACTTTATGCCAGCTCTCTGGCTGACAAATGTCCAGGGCTGCCAGCTTGTGACTAGTGAGCTAATCTGGCTGGATTTTGTGCTTTTCTTAAATACCAGCTGCTGGATTTAGGGGAGCTTTAATTTGGTTGTGATTTATGTGTTTAGGTTTTGGGTTTTTTTCTAAAAACAAGGGTATTGTAGCTCTTGGGATCAGAGAAAGAAACCCCACTCTCTGACTCCAGAAAGCAACAGGCAGACAAAAACTATACCCCAAATGTTAATTTTTGTCAAATTTCCTGATTTCTGGTCAATCACACCAACCACACAGAGCAGGAACAGGTTGAACTCCCACTGGCTGATACTTGAATTGGGCAAAGAAACAGGATGCTACCCTTGAATAAAACCCTCCACAAGATAAAAGCACACAAGGTATGAGCCAGGGATTGTGCTGGACCAGGCTGGGAGGGAGTGGATGACAAGGTTGTTCTGTTAGAAGGCTTACCATGGAGAAGGGTGGCGGCAGATGCTGGTTAGGGAGGCTGTGTGCCCCAGGGCTGCCCACTGCCACAGGCCAGGGACGAGCCCTTGCAGGCCCTTTGCCTCTCAATGTGGACCAGCCTTAAGCATATTTCCACACAGCTGGAGGGAAACCCCAGCTGCACTCCTGAAAAATAACAAATAATAAAAGTGGCTGTGAGCAGCAGCAGGGCTGGCAGGAAACATTCCCAGTAGCAGCTGCTTCCTGAGTGCGACATTTATTTGATCCCCTGGCACCATCTGGGCCATGCCCCACTCTTTGTTTTCATTAAGAGTTTAGAAAAACAATTCAGCTTTGACTAATTACTCTTTAAGGTCCCAGACTCACCCTTTCTCCTCCCCCCACATTTCCTCTCCCAACCCCTCACCCTCCATCCGTGCCCTCAATCCCATCCAATCCAGCCCCAGGCTCTTCCCTTCCACCCATGCCACATAGCGCCTGTTGTCTCCCCATTTCCAGAGGTACCTGGTGTCCCCCAGTGCCAGGCAAGACAAATCTTCATGTGCTGCCCACCACGAGCATCCTCTTTTGCCTACACAAACACAGCAACACATGCCATGATGTGTCAGGTGAGCCCTGAAACATTCCACTGCAGCAATGTGCTGGGTTAGAACAGTGTGTCCCTTGGTGAGGAGGATGAGGTAGATCCCTGACAAATCAGCATCATCATCCAGGACTGCCGTGCCGTGTGTGGATGCCTCCCAAACCCTGTGGGCTGGGAGCTGCCAGTGCTCTGCCCAAACCCCTCACAGTCCTCTTTCCACCTGGGGAAACAGCCCTGTGACCCAGCCCAGAGAGGGAACCTGTTGTGTTGAGCGTGTATTTTCCACTCTGGAATAATCAGAGATAAAAATGTCAAGCCTTGATGTGAAATCCTTGCCACACCAGGAAAGGGGGTTGTTATTGCACAGGACTTGCGTGTTCCCTCCTCGCCCCCTCACCCCGTGTTCTCACCTGATGGCTTTAGCAGCATTTGTAGGGAGGACGAGGAACCGGAGGAATTCCGGCCCCCTAATTACACTTGCTGGGAGGAATTTGCTTTTGCCATATCCCTGCTGAGTTAACCTAACAAGCATGGAGATGAGCCTTTCTTATTTAATTAGCGGCTCCACCGTGAAGTCCCCTCCACGGCACGCACACGTCGGCTCCCCCCTCCTTGGACGCCGCACCGGTATTTGTTCCCTCTCCCCTCACCCTTTGCCCTTTGCAATCCTCTGCAAAAGCTCAAAGCACTTTTATGCCTTCCTACTCCCACTTTCCGGTCCTAAAAAGTGTGCTTGGGCCGGGGCAGCGGCTCCGTTTCCTCGCTCCTTCCTAACAAGCGCTTCCTGCTCCTTTGCTGCCCGGGATTATGCGAGGCTCACGAAGAGCTGGGATTTCCTTCCCTGGAAACCCAGCCGGCTCAGCTCTGCTCTGCTCCTCTGTCCTCTCTGAGCTGGGGAACTCATTACTCCAGCCCTGCAATCTCAGCCGGGAAAGTAGCCGTGCGGGAAACCACAGCCGCCGGCTGCGCTCCCTCTTCCTACGGTGACTGCTTGGCAGAGGGGTGACCCCTCCACAAAGCGGGGAACCAGCCAGAGGAAAGCTGGTAGTGGGGTTTTGTCATCTTTTAATTTTATTTTTTTTTGTAAGCAAGGTGGGTGCTTGCTGCTGGACTGAGGTGGCAGGGACACAGGGATGGCACTCATGTGGGCAAGCCGCACAGGAGCCAAAGTCCACAGGCTGGGCTGTCTTCAAGGGGCTTGGTGCGGCTCACGGGTAGAGTTTGGCTTTCGAATAGGGATCAGTCTGCTTCCAGGTGTGCCGTGAAAGGTAACCAAGGCAGCAGAGAGACTGCCAGTAGAACCAGCTTAAGGTGACAGGGCTATCCTCTCTGTGCAAGGACTGCCAAGGAAAAAGCGCTGGAGGCTTTCAGGCTGAACCAAATTCTCCCTGTCCATGGCAGAGCTGTGCTGGAAAAAACCCACTGGAAAGAGGCTTGCCTTGTTCATCAGGGCAGTTAGAATTGTAATAGAATGATAGATAACAGAAAAAAAAATTTTTTTCTGGGTCTGGGGAATACATGGCACTGGCCTCCCACTGTTGGCTGGGTATATGCTATTTTCCCCTGCTGTGAACTGCAGGGCATCAGTTGATCCGGTTTACACTCCTAAGCCGCATTGGCATGTATCAGCTTCAAACGGGAGCACCAGTACGCTCTTTCTACCCAAAAAGTTGCCCAATGGGACTTTTCTCACCACCTGTAACCTATCCGCTTTTCCCCTTTGCCAGCTGTGCCAGCCCAGCTCTGAAGAGGGGGCTCCGGCAGCCACCCCACTGCTCACACTGACACTGACACCCCTCAGCGCTGTGGATAACACCTACCAGCACCCCCAGAGGGAAATCCCACCCTCACACTGAAAAAAGGACAGGACACAGAGCAGCAATGTCACAACCAAGAGCGGCAGTGGTTTCTCATGGCTGCAAGGTGCCAGAAGAAATGCAGCTAGGACACGAACACTGGACGGACTTCCTAGTGCAAGAGGAAACTTGGACATTAGTGTCTTGCAGAGGATTGAACTCACCTGGTGGGCTGTCAGAGGAGAATAAAACTGACAACCTTCTTGGAGACATGCTGCTGTGCCAGCAAAGAGCCCGGGCTTATTTAATCAGCACCTTGATTAACACAACCGTCTACGGGCATAAGCAAGGGGGAATCACAGAGATGTGGGAGGAAAGCCAAGGGAATCACAATAATTATTAACCAGTTGAGGTCTTTCCAGCTCCTGTACAAGCACCTTGGCAAAGGAAATAAGCCAAATCATAGATGTGGAAGAGGTTTTGGGAGAAGAACCCAAAATCTCATCCCCCTGCCTGGATTGCAGGCAGCAGGATAGACAGAAGTGGGGAAACCTCAGCTGGAAGGGACGTGGTAGCAAGCCCCTCTCTTGCCCATGGCTCTACTGTGGGCCACATGTGGGTGGAGGAGAGGAAATAGTGTCATCCTTTAGGGATGTTTCTGTTACCAGCTGCCCTAACACACAGCAGCTCGGGCTTCTCCAGGACCAAACCCCAGAAGATGCAGAGCAGAGGTGCCCTGCAGGCAGTGTGGGTGCACGGCATGGAGGAGATGCACTGGGATGAGCCTGCATCCAGTGGCTTATGGGAGAGGAGCAATGCTGCACTACCATGGGACATGAGGCTCTTTTGAGGACTCATTGCCATGGAGCACTGCTCATTTCCACACTGAGGTCACCCAAAACATGTGTGCACTGTCTGCTGTTGCAGTTGTTTCACCTCATATAACCATCTCCCCATTGGGGTGTGATCAGAGGTACCACAGCCTGGACCTGTGCCTGGAGCATCCTCAGAAGATGGCTGCATCCCTCACTGAGGACTGAAGTCATTGAACATCGCTCTGTTCCCATCCTGAGAGCAGGGCTCCTGCAGCCTCAGTGCCACATCCAGCCCCGTGGCAGGCACTGCTTGGGGTGGAGGCGTTCCCAGCACACCACAGGAAGCATGACTCGGCTTTCCAAAGCTCAGGAATGCCGGGCGGTGCAGTGATCAGCTTCCTGCTGCCTGCTGCACGCTTCCTGCCCCACGCCTGCTCCCCACTGCAGCCCTGGCCTTACTGGAAACCCTGAGTGCTACTCGATGCTCCCAGCCCAGCCACCAGCACCATCCAGGTGGCAAAGGGCTGACGTGAGCCACAGCTTCACTTTCCTCCCTTTCCCTCTGGCTTATGCTGCTGCTGGTGCACAGGGCTAGTTTTCTTTCCATAGAGATACGAAAGGAAATGGGACTACAAAGGCAGAGGAGAGAAATGGCACAAGCCCTGGCAGTGGCAGTCAATGTTGGCATTTGAGGGCATGGGGAGTGCAAGCCAAGCCATCCTGCTCGGTGCCCAGGCTTTTGCAACAGGTGCTCTCCATGGAGATCATCTAGTATGTTCCCACCTGATTTGCAGCAGCAGCAGCAGCCAAGCAAAGGGTTCATCCCTGCAGTGTCTGGGCTAGCAGAGCTGTTCTGACTGCCTGGTGGGAGCACAGCTCTTCATTTCCCTTGCCTTGCAGCCTGTCCTTCATCCCATCACCCAGGTCATGAAGCCAGGCTTGGCTCAGTCTTGTCCCTGCCCATCATATGTCCATCCCAACCTGGACCAGCAGTTTCTTGCTCTTCAGCATCCACCATCTCTTGTGCAGTTCTTCCAGAACTTCTCCCAGTTCTGACCATCTCTGGGGGATGCCATACACTTCTTGGGACCCACTGTAGCCCCAGAGCTGCTCAGAAACACCACAGATCAAATCTCACTGTTTCCAGCCCAGCTCTCTTCACACCACCTGGTCTTGCCTTGAACCTCTCTCTGTAGTAGAGACATCTCCCTCTTGGGCCCCCACAGGATTCCCTCTTCACAGCTCAAGCCTTATCCCCAGTATTGGTCCTCTCCAAACAGGGTATTCTTGAGCCTCCTTGCCTTTTTCTCCTTTCACCCCATTCTGAGGATGGGTAAACTCATCCCATCTACCCTCTGGGCATCCCCAGGCCTTCCTTGACAATACAAGCAGGAGTCAACCACATGCTTACACCCCACCATGGGCATCACCTGACTGCTAATGGTCTTCCCCAGGCCAGACAGTGGTCACCCAGTTCTGCCACAAAACACCAGGAATTCCAGTCTTCAACCAGACACCAAATCAGTGTCACTTAAAATGCACCTCATCTGGCTGGGCAGGAGCGTCTCACACCATACTAGGCAACCACCTAATCTCCCCAGAGATAGTCCTTCAAGGCTGTTCCTCTTCAGGCACTGATAAAAATCTGACCAAGATGTTTTCAACAGTAAGCCAGGAGTGATTACAAAGCAACCGTCCCCTACCCTCCAGCTGGTAAAGCTCAGACTAGAGTTCTCTTTAGAAACATGTGGATTTTAAAATCTTTTTTGATTTTAATCTTTGGTGCCAGTATGACCTGTTGGTGGGAGAGTCCCAAGCCTGGCTCCCTGGGACTAGGAGGAGGAAGATGGGTGGACTGGAAGAGAGGCAGATTTCTGCTGTCCTCTCACCAGTCAAGCACCGTGGTAGCACTTGGGTAGCAGTGGGACAGGAGCAAGAACTGGATCTGAGTGCACCTCCAGTGAAACCAGACAACCTCTTTTCCAAAGGCAAAGTGACAGAGCTCTGCCCTCTCTGACCTCTAGGGACAAGGGTGGGGAAAGAGGGGATGACAAGACAAAACAAAGCGGTAGCTCCTGAGGTGGGTTTTCAACCTCTGGCTCCCTTTGGGTGCGTGCACAGCACAAGTTCGGTTGTTGTGTAAGTAAACCCAATGCAGAGATGCGTATCAGACACCTCAGCAGTGACTCCAGCAGGTCTGCTGCATAGAGACCAATGACTACATCTGTTATGGACTCCACCAGACCCCCACAGCAATGGTGTTTGCCATGGTCCCACGCCCAAGTGTTGTGCCTGAAGGAGCTGCAGGCAGCATTGTGCTCACCCCTACCAGCTCCTTTTTGCCATTGGCAGTTTGAGAGTGCAGCAGTAGAATGTCTCCCTGAGAGGGGTAAGGATTCCCATCCCTGGAGATTTGCAGAACTTGATTGAGCAAAGCCAGAGCTGAGCTGATCTAGCACCAGCAAGAGTTCTGCTTTCTGTCTGAGGCCCTCCAGGAGCTGTTTCTGTCCAACATCTCCAAGACTGACCTTTCTCTGCTGTGACCATGCCAGCTGAAGCAATGCCTACCCTGGAGCTTCAGGATGGATCTCATTGTGCGACAGCTCCCAGACTCACATTGTCAAGCCTGGAGAGTTTAATCAAAAACCTGCATTGCAATAAAATGAATTAAGCCACCCCAGGTAACCTTGATGCCCTTGGCTGTGGAGATGCAACCCAGTACCCATCAGTACAGAGGTGGGCACTGCCACCAGGGCAGGCAGCACCCAGGCAGGAAAGTTGGCAGCAGCTGCATGGCCATGCTGGACACTGCATGGTCCCCGGGGCCAGGTCTGCCACCCACCCGTGCAACCCTTGCTGTGGCATCAGCCCATGACAGCTACACAGTACCAACACCCTTCACTGCTTCTACAGCTCATGGGACTCATGTCTGCAGCCAGCCATTAATTAAGAAAAAAAAGAAAAAAAAAATCACTACCACCAAAAAAATCCTATCACAGATAATTTGGCATGAGGGTGAAGGAGATGGAATTTTTGGCTGGAGGACTTAAATACCTTCCCTTTATAGTGTTGCCAACCCACAGCACAAACGTGTCAGTGCATGAAAGCCATTCTTTGAAATTCAACAGGCTCATTAGGCAAAAGCATTAAGGGTGAAAATTGACCAAAAACACAAGCACCTTGGAAAGTAAACCACATTAAAAAAAAAAAAAACAACCACCAGAACAACCACAACCAAACAACCCACTAGAAAAACAAAAACAACAAAATATCCTGGATAAACTTAAGTGTGACAGCAAGATCCCAAGGAGAACAGAACTAGCCCAGCACTGGAATACAAAATCCTCCCCAAGCAGCTCTGTCAACATCACTGTGAGTTTGGGTCAGCCTCAGGGCTGGACTCACTGCATGCTGTGACTGTGGCCTGGTTAAATAAAGTATTTAATTAACACTTCAACTAGCAGAAAAAGTATCACTAGCTGATCTTGAGGAGCAACAGGTACTTTTTTTTAAAAACAAACAAACAAACAAAAAAAAAAACCACCCGAAAAACCAACCACCAAACAACCAACAGCTGCCTTTAATCCCTAGAGCCATAGGGAAATTACAAACCAGTCACTTGACGATCAGAGGAAAATTAAAAGTCTAACTTCAGTGACAACAAAAATAACCCGAAGTCATGATATGCAATAAACAGCACGGGTACCAGAAGGCTCTTTAAAAAGGTTTTTTAATCTTCTCTCCCCCTTTGCTCATAATATTGCCTTTATTATTTTCTGATGCAGAGCCTGATTCTCACAAGTGCAGCGGATGCTGACAGCAGAGTAATGGAGCAGCGGCAATTTCTGCCAGGCAGACCACAGGGATTTAATCTGCCTGTAGAGAGGGAGATGGAAGAGAGGTGGTTTGAGAGGAGAGGGTGAGCAGGGCCAGGAGGTGCAGTGCATCAAGGTGCAATAAAGCCATGGTGATAAAGAGCCTGCTATGCTGAATAGGGTTCATCCGTGATGGGTGAGCAACGGCTGTATCTGCCACAGCTTTTGGGGTTGGTGGGGAAGGCACCCCAGGGACAGGGATGGATAGAGGTGGTGAAACCTGTGTCCTGTGACCCATCGCTCAAGTCTGCCCATGGCTGAAGGTTACTGGTCCTTCCTTACAGCCCTTCATATTCTTGCCAATCCAGGAGACCCAGCTTGTTGCACAAGTGCCCCCTTGAAGGCAAATCCCCACTTCTTTTGGAGGGCAACTAGCAAGAGCCTCACACAACAGAGCTGCAGGATTGGAGGGGAATGTTCCATCACAAGACCAGCATCACCTCCATGAGCCTCTCTCTATGTGGGCAGGTAGAGTCCTGCTCCCTGTTCAGTGTTACTCATCCAAAGGCTTCCCTTTTAGTGGTAAAAAGCCAACCAGCTGCATAGGAACAGTGTGGATGCACTTGTTCCTTTCAAACACCTGCAGGAGCCCTTCCTTCCTCTGGATTTG
Organism: Thinocorus orbignyianus; assembly: GCA_013400375.1. Classification (NCBI taxonomy): domain Eukaryota; kingdom Metazoa; phylum Chordata; class Aves; order Ciconiiformes; family Thinocoridae; genus Thinocorus; species Thinocorus orbignyianus. Next base: position 2,617,835 of record VXBW01002926.1, read on the forward strand.
GGTCCCTACATCATCCTCTGACCTGCACAACACCACTTCCTGCAAGGGAGATACCTGGGGACTCCCCCTGCCACAGCTCCTTCTCTCATGTTTGCTGGTGCCAGAGGTGGTGGCACAGGCTTGTCTCACACTAGGGCAGTCAGATTGAGCACATTGCACTGACTGCCACAGGGGACAACCTGGACCATGGAGCCCATGGGAAAGGTCTCTGCTGGGTTAAGAAGAAGGAAATACATTGAGAGCTGAACAGTGACTTTCATGCTCCCATCCCACATCTGGCCTCTCAGAGCTACTATAACCATTCTCTCTGCCATGTTTCCCTGGTGAGATTTGCATGGTCATTCCCAGTCATCCAGATTTTCATCACTGGCGTGAAACCAGCAGCACTGACAGACATTGGAGTATTTAATGGTAGAACATATATGGCAACGCAACAGATCTGAACAGCAGAAGGTGCCGGAAGAGAGGTCATAACCATCCACCCACACACAAGAACACCCATTGCAAGGGAAAGCTCTCCTGGTGCCTACAGCCCCAGCATTGCCTGCCTGTGCCCTTCTGCCTGACAGCAGGACACGTGACTGCGGCTGGAGTGATGGATGGGGCTGGAGTCTCTCTTTAATAGTATCTCACAGTGGTTTCCGTAAGTTGATGGAGATTGCACAACACTACCAACTGCCATGCCGGATATATTTTGCAACCAGGGCTTCTATGCCACATCTGTAGGATGATATGCCAGAGCCTTCTGAGGAGGTCTGGGGAAGTTTGAGCACAGGAAGAAAAAAGAAAGAAAAAGAAAAGGAAAATAAAAAGAAAAAAGTCAACAAACCTCTTTCCATAGCAGCTATTTTGGTGAGGCACCCTGGGCTGAAGCGGGCTGACACCAGCCAGCTTTGGAGGCACAGCATCCCAGCAGGCTTACTCACAGCTCTGCCCACCCCCAGCAGCTGGGAGAAGGTCCCTTTCCCACGAGTGAGTCGTAGCACACCATGACACACCCTGATGGGAGCTACAGACACAACCTACGCTCACCAAGGAGTAGCTGCAAGAGAGGACTTGAGGTGGCACCAACCTTCCTGGGGAAAAAGCGGTGCTGAAACTTGATGGAGGCATTGGCCAGCTGCTGAGGGTGGCTACAAAACAGCCCAGCTGGTAGCCCTGGTAAGTACCACTGCTGTCAGACAGGTTTGGTGGCTCATGCTGGAGGGTGCAAGCTTCCATAACCTGAGCCCACGACATTGCTCGTCCTCTCAGCCTCTTTCTAGAAGAGGAAAAAGGATTCCAGGATACATGGACTGGGATGGAAGATGTTAGTGAAGGTGTTCAAAGAGGAGCCATTCCAGCTGGTACCTCATGTGTCCTGACACCTCATGTGTCCAGCAGCTCCACAACGGAAGTCCACAGCAGTGACCCAAAGAAACATTGACTCTCAACATCAATCCACGTGTTGCCATTGTATCTCACAGCCCTCAATGGTCTCGAAGTACACAGCACCACTGCAAACATAGACAAACCAGAACATCCCACAGTAGTGTCCCCCACAAAACCACCTTCTCTGCCAAATTTTTGGGCCTGGCAAAAGAGCCAGCACATAGACTCCATGAGATTAAGGAGGCCAAGGAAAGAGAACTCCAGTATCACTGTGTTCCTGGACTCAGATGTGCAACCATGAGCTCCAGATTCAGGAGAAAAAAAGAATCTCTGAAACAGAAGGCCCAAAGGACACTACAAATCAAAACAGACCATGGGGAGCACCTTGCAGAGGCATGACACAAAAGATATGGGCTGGCTTCCCTGTTCAAGAGCTTCTCCTCCATGAGGAAACATGGGTGCAGAGGGGAGCATAGCACCAAGGCTTCAAAGATGCTCAGGGCTTAAGTGGCTGAAAATGAAAGCACTGGTACACTTTTTCAGCCTGCACTTGACAGTGGGGATGAGATAACATCAGAAATGCTGAGCAGAGAGCATTTCTTGCAGAAGATTGATTATGCCAGCAAGGAACAAAGCCAAAACCATAACTGCAGCCTCTGTCCCCTTTGGAGCTGAGCGCTGCCACTTGTGGGATTCCCACATGCTGACCAACATGGATCCAGTCATAGTTTCCCCATCACTGATGCTGTTCACATCATTCCACTGGCCTGTGCTGGGTCTCCCTGCTGCCAGGCCAGGACTATCCCAGCAAGGGAACAAGCAACTCTTTTGTCCCAAAATCTAATGGGTTGAAGATGCTTCAAGTACCAAATAGGTTTCTCCGGTTCTGCACAGAAGTTAAGGAAACCTTACAAAAACCCAGTAAGACAGGACTTGGAGGGAGATCTGCTAAGGACTCCCCAGGTCTTTTGCAACTCGTTTATTTTCTCAACCAAAGAGCGAAGAGTTTATTATGCAGAGGTGTCTCACTCACTGCCACGGGATGGGAAAGGTCTCGTGGAACTGCCTCTTGTCCCATGGTAAACACACTCCCCATTGGCATGAGGGAAAAGGCATGCTATGCTGGGTTTTTTCAGTCTTTTGCTTTGGAAGCGCTCTTCAGCAGCAGTCTGCACTCTAACTGCAGCAGAGCAGCAGCCCAGGAAAAAGCTTGGGGTCTCCCAAGAGTGCCTGTTGCAGATGAGTCCACCAGCCAGCATGACTGCAGGACTGCCTGCCCTCCCACCAGCTAACCCAGCGACAGCCTGACCAGCCCCTTGATTCACTCACCTTCCCCTCCTTAGAGGTAGCTGGAAGCAATTCCCTTCTTCCCTCTTTCAGGTGGAATGTGGACTCCCAGATGCTCACACCAAGCAATGGGCTCACCCACTGCTTTACTTCTGTTTCTTCCAGTGCCTCCTGCTATTTTCCAGGGACCATGCTTGTTGCACCCTCAAATCCAACATCACCCCGTTCTGGGTGCCTTTGCCTGTGGATTTGCTCACCAGCTGAAATTGGATGCACTGGAGTCCTTGCATGCTCCTGTAACCCTCAGCCACCCCAATGGTGCCTTGGTAGCCTAGCTAATCCTGGTCAAATCACCTGTCCTTGCATCCTCACATTCTAGGTGCCTCAGTGCCACCTTTGGGGAAGCAGGTATCCAGCTCACGGGCTCAAGCGAGACCACCCTCTCCTCTGAATTGTGTGAGTGAAACAAAAATGAGGTCATCCTCATGTTAGCAACTTTCCTTTCATTTTGCAGAGCTACTTGGGAACATGCAGGCACCAGATCAAGAACAGGAACAGGTGCCATCTTTTCTTTGGTGCCTCAGTCCAGCCTGATTTCATCCCATTCAGAGGTGCAGATAACCCAAACCTCAGTCAGTGGCCACGCAGGATTTCTGCCCAGCCCCTTCATCAGAGGCCAGCCCTTCTCAGCACTGCCATGTTAGTGTTCCCTATCACACTCTCCTTGCCACGCCATCAGTAATACTCACTAAGTTAATAATTATTTGTTACTGCCGCTGCCTGCCTGCCCTCTGAGCAGGTTAAACAGCCAAAGCCCTCCCAGGAGAATCCAGGCTGAAAGCATCAGAGCTGTGTATGTCCAGAGCACAAGCATCCAGGTTCACTTGGGAATAGGTTCCACAGATGGGACCCATGATACAGAGAGCAAGGACGTTGGAGGAATAACATGGAAAACACTGCTTTCAAGTTTCCATACACACCCTCACTCTCAGGGGACAGAAAAAAAAAAAAAAAAGGAAAGAAAAAAGGGAAGGGAAAAAAGTATCTTTTTCAAAGCAAGGATGTGGTGAGGTCCAAACAGCCTCCCCTGACACATGAGCCAGGATGCAGAAATGCTGCTTTTTTTCCAGGAGGAAAGGAGGGATTTTGCTGTCTCCTCTATTTAATGAGGAATTCATCTTACCTCTCTGCGGGCAAGAGTGGCTCAGCATTGCCAACACCACAGCTCCACATCCCTGGTCCCTGCTCTATGCCTCAGTTTCCCCACCAGTAAATCAGCTTGATGCTCATCTATGGCACAGCCATGCAGCAAGGCTTAACTTGTAGTTGTAAAGACCTTGGAGGCCTTCACACCTTCCACCATCCATCAACATCTAGAACTTGAACACGGGGTTTTTGCAGTGCAAAAAGCAGGTCCCAGGCCCTGCCCTTTGGGGCTCAGACCCTCACCCCACTCACCTCCCCTCCTCCAGCAACAGGCGCCTTTCCCTCACCTCCTTCCTGCACAGGCCAGAAACAGAGCCAAGCTAATAATTCAGATGACAGAATTAAACTGATCCTGATTAGAAAAAGCCTTTACCCTGAAGAGAGCAAAATCTGGCTCTATGCTGCCTGTAATCCAATAGTCTCCCACGGCCGCACAGCAAACCTGAAACCTGCCTCCAGGCAAAGACACTTTGTCTTGAGACAAGGGAAGTTAAATGTGTCTTAATGGGAATTTTGACACGTTTTGCTTTGATTTTGCTAATGTTACAAAAGTAGCTGTTAGAAAATATTTCAGGCCCCCCATGAGGGGCCAGGTCCTCATGTGTACGGGCACACTGCCCAGCCGGGCTCTTCTGAAAGAGATGGTGGCTGCAGGGACAAGAGGTCTCCGTACCAAATCTCTCCACACTTCCCTGGGTGCACCTATTTCGTTACAAGTCCATCAGGGAGCCAGGGACCCTCCAGCCCCACCCTGGTCCTCAACAACAACTTCGGGGCAGCCAGCATAATGAAAGGAACCTGTTTTTGTCTACCCATATGACCAAAAATCAGCTTGAGGGTCCTAGGGCTGCCAGGATGGTGGGGTCTGGCACTGCACTTGGTGGGTACTGAGAATACAGGGTTATGTGGTGGGCATCCCCTGAGACTCACAGAAACAAAATGCAGGAAAAAAAAAAAGGATGCATGGGAATTGCTTTGGCCAGGGATGGTAACCCAGTACCCACCTGTGAAACCTTTCAGGACGTAAAGTCAGGTTGTCCCCAACATGCCACAGGGGCAAATGAGGATCATTCTCTGCCTGTTTCCACTTCATTTGTATTATTCAGGGGTGGTCACTCCCTGCAGGAGCAACACCAGCTCTCTATGGACATGACATCAACCAAGCAGCAGATGCTGAGCCCCATAGTTCCCATGTCCACAGGGGCTGCAGTAGAAACTCCAACAGGGACGTGAGGATACGCCACTGCCATACAACTGAGGGGGTGGGAGTGGAGATACCCCTTTACCCCCATGGAGTCTCCTGGCAGCCCCACCTGGGGTTTTCCCCTCACCATTTCCAGGCTGGATCTGATGTATCTCATCCACCCTGGGTAGAGTAGGGTTAGGTTCAGCACAGGCAGGGTGGTGACACCAGCACATTAGTAATTTCCTGAGGTTTCAGCTATTTCTTTCCATTTGGCATCGAAACAGCAGCTGGTGCTTCCCTGGTCCTCAATCACTGGGGACTGGGGAGACCTCCCATATGTTAGATGAACCCCAGTAACATTTCAGGTGCATTTAACCCTGGAACACCTGGGGAAATGTACTGGGAGGGTGCATTTCCACATCCTCACCCACAGTGAGGCACTAGGGCAACAGTAAAACCCTCGGGTAGCAGGAGCAGGACACGCTCTTCCCAGCATGTGGGAACTCCTCCTCTCCATTTTTGTGGGCAGGAGCATCCCTAATGGATGCAGTTTGGATCTTAACTTTGATCCAAAGGAAAAGCACCACATAGTTCCTGATCCGAGGCGCTTAGTGGACAAGAAGCAGGACTTCCTTGACTTTCCACCCCAATTTCAGCTTGGTGCTCACCCCATTGGGCTTGGACCACATCCCTGGCTGAGCACCAGGGTGGAGCACTTGTGTACCCACTGCCAGGCTGCCACATGAGCTGAGCTGGGAAGAGGAGAAAACCTGATGCAATCAGAACAGCGTTAACCTTAGCAAGGCTGAAGGTAGCTACTCGAACTGGAGTAAATCAAAGAAACAATCAGCCAGGGCTGTGGGGTTGCAGGAGAAATCTCTGTGTGCCTCCTCAGAGATGGTGTTTACTTCCAGCGGCCTTTCCCGTTCTTGCTCTGGTGGCCCCGTCTCCACCTGATCTGTTGCAGCCCACATTTGTAAGCTATTTTTTGTTGTTTTAACACAATGCTGCAATTCTAACCCAGAGCCTCGGATTGTCAAACAGTTTTTCTTTTCTTTTCTTTCCTGCAGAAAAAAAATACAGCTGAACTAATTTGATGAAAGGGGAAAATAAAACGTAAGCCAGACTAAACACATGCAGTTCCTACCTACAGCCAGGGCCCAGCTTCTCCCGGGCCAAAGTCAACACACGTCAATTTTTAACATGACAGGGCTTTAAGAGGGAGGTTTGAGCCCTGGATGAGAGGCGGCTGGAAAACATTAATAACAAGGTCTGTCAATTAAAGGCAGGCATGACGAGCCACCAAGACAAGGGCTGGGGGGTTTCCCTTCCTCCCCTTCTCTTCCCTCTTAATTTGGTGAAAAAAGTGATATACGAAGAAATCCATCCATTCACCAAAAGAAAAAAAAAAATGCAGCCACATTACCAAATGAAGGATGGGCTTTGTTTAGGAGCCTTGAGAATAATCCAGCAGTCAAAGGTTGAGATCAACAGGTTAAGAAAAGCACTGCCTTGAGGGATGTTCCCAGTAGCCCCACCAGTCCCAGTGTGGTTGCTCCCAGTTCACCTGTGCACACTTGGGAATAGCAGGAGCCCTGCTGCCTCCTCTGGAACATCACCATCCAGAAGGATTCGCAGTTACTGTGCTGAGCTGACTTGGTAGCCATGTGCCTGTTGCACTGGAAATTACTATTTTGGGTTCTGGCAAAGAAAAATCCTGCTTTTAACAACCCCATAGGAAGCATTTCTATGGCTTCTGGGCGCGGGTCAGGTTTCTGCCCTGAGCCACCCACTGGGTTCCAAAACAGCTGGGAAAAATAAGGGAAAGGGGCAGAGCAACAGCAGCCCGACCAGCCTTTGGAAGTGATGGCAAAAGTGAGTGGGAAGATCAGTAAGGGGGGAGTGAGTATTTCAGCTCAAGGGTGAAGAGGGAAAGGGCTTTTCTCCTAAAGTCTGGGAAACATCCACTCACCATGCCAGGAGGAGGCTCCCGTGCTGTGGAGAAGCAGTGTTGGCTTTCAGCTGAGGGAGCCAGTAAAGATTCAGCCCAGAGGGAAACGGCAGAGATTCATTTCACCTTCAACACCTAAATAAATACTGCATCCACAGTCACACACTCTGCACAGTGTATACCGTGCCGGTGTGCATTACACATCCACACAGCACAGGAACCGGCTGGTGGACCAGCTCCAATATCCCCCACTGCAATATCCTGTCCCCAGCAGTGGCTCGACCAGATGCTCCAGTGGGTCTTAAGAGCCCACAGTAGTCAAATATGACCCACTCTGCATCCCGGCATCAGCAGTCTTAGTATCTGAAGGGGACAGGAACTTCCTGGAAACTTTCAGGTTTGATGGACATTGCATCCACCCACTGACCTGATCTGCGAGGCTGGAGCAACACGCTTCAAGGTGCTGCTCAGATACGCAGGGGCTGCAGGGATGGGGGTGCAGGACACGGCTCTGCCACTTCATCTGGCACTTGCCAGAGCATGGCAGGTGAGTTGGGCTCAAGCCCTGCTCTCAGGTTCTGCTTCATTTCCTCTGGGCCAGCAAGCAAATACTCCTTCCGACACACATGGGGTTCACTTTGCAAGGACGGGCAGAGCTAGCCTGGGATGGTTTATTCAAACAAACCCTACGCCTGGCCCCTGAGGGGGTGAAAGGCTCCTGGGCTTTAACAGATTTGTCTCCCCTCTGTTGGATGGAAAACAAAAGTTATTTGGTGCTCATTTGCTCAGAGGCTTGTCACCCTTAAGGGCCGTAAGAGCAGATCAAGACCAGCATGCCAAGAGAAGGCAATGGGGAAGTTGAAGCTGGTGCCTTCAGCCAAGTACAGAGTAAGTGCACCGAGGATGCAGTAGCCCTGCAGGAGAACCTGTCCCTGAGCTCCTTCACTGAGCACAACCACTCCAGTCTTCCCCATTTGGGACACACTAGCCTCACCGCCCAGCTTTGGCCACCACCGTGGCATTGCAGACCACTAGCCCAGGCACCACCCACCCATGCTTAGCACACCGGGGATGGGGCAGGTGAGAAGACCTGATGTTCAACAAGCCAAGCCAGGCACTCCTGTCCCAAGGAAACAGCCACTTCCATCACCAAAAAGCATTTGAAGGCAGATTTCAGAAAGCCTTCAGCTGTCCCTGCTCCACACCCACAACTTCTGGGAAGTACTTCATCCCAGCACCACAGCCCCAGTAAGGTGGCTGCTGGCAGCACTGGTGGTGTCTCCACATTCAGAGTCTGGAAAACAGCAACCTGAGCAAGGGGAGCACCTTGGCTGAAGTGAACAGCAGCTCCCTGTGCTCCTTGCACTAACCTTTTAAATCATTAGCTCGGGTGACTGCTACCAAGTCTCTCTGCCACCTATGCAGGGTGAATGCCATCCGTCAGCTCGCTCCTGGCACTGCGATTCCTGGTACAAAGCAGGAGCAGCAGCGTGTGGCTCAGGAGTGCTGGGGCACCGGTAGACAGCACCTGGAATGATGATTTGTGCCTTTGCAGCCAATATATTACTTGGGTTTTCTGAGCTAAGCTGTCAGCCACGGCTCAGCGGATAACGGCTCAGAGGAGACTGAACCAGGGGAGCCTGTGGCTCTGTGGCCAGAAGGGACTATCCATAGATCTCAACCGCAATGGCTGCCTGCTGTCACCACACCTGCACTGTCCTCAAGCACACAAGTCCACCCCCAGCCATGTCTCACATGTGCTGTTCTCATCATTCTCCAAATATCCAGCACAGTCTCTAGTACTGTCCTCGTCCTCCTCCTCCCCCTCCCTTCCAGGCAGGCAAAGCAGTTCCTCTTCCCTGTGGTATCACTGGGTAGGATCACACAGGGGGAAAAAAAAACCCCAAAACTGAAGGAGAGCCCTTTTAAATCAAGTTCACGCCCTGCATCAAGAAAGGTTAGTCTTCCCGCTGCTCAGATAAAGGATACAGATGTTAAACTGATGCCACATTTGATCTCAGCCAAAAAGCCAAGAGGGTTTAAAACATTCATTCATCTCAAGCTGTAAGCAAAGCTTATTCTTGCTAATCTCGATAATTACTGCACTTCTCCCCCATCACGAGAAGCAGCCATGCGATGGCAAGGTTTCCTTCCTCCACAGGACCCTGCTCAGAGCAGGGATCAGAGATTTGCAAGAAATTCCGTCTTTAAAGAGCTGCTGCTGGGAATGCTGGGCTGGATTCAATGGGATTGCTCTGGACTCCGAGTAGGATCTGACCCCAAACTCTTGCCACTCGAGTGTTTTTGATCTGAGAACACTGGGGCTGTTGGTGTCACTATGAGACGAGTAATATCCAAAGCCATGAGGGATCAGGAGGACTAAAATTCTTCTCAAACACCACAAGATCTTTTCAGATGCAGCAATGGGGGTAAAGATAAATTAAGCATCTCCAATGAGGTATCAAGTGAACAATTAGCCGAGAAAAAGCTGCCCACAAGGGCCTGATAGAGCAGAGCTCAGAGATTTTCTTCCCAGAGACGTCTGCTAGAAACAGCCTGAAACATTTCAATTTCTGTTGCCTTTTAATAGCAAGGTCAGCTCCTTTCTTCCTACCCTGACATCCTCCATCAGGGCCTCTTTCTGGGAACTCGCAGCAACGCACCAGATGTCACCTAGAGACAGAAAAACAACTGGGGGCCAAACTGGGGCATTTCGCCACTGCCCCAAATCCCAAACCACATGGCGCCAGGCTTGCCGGGAAAGGGGACCAGAGAGCATCCCCTCGGCGGCACCACCAGCCCCCCAAGCCCCTGAGGCTGGAAGGAGCCCCTTCCTCCCAGGCACAAGCAGCCACCCTGCTCCTGCAAAAAGCCACACGACAGCAGCCCCACACGCCTCCAGGCTTCCCCCAGCAGTAACCAGCCACTGGAAATAATCTAAATATTTGCAGCCTTGAGGAGACTAAGGGATTTTTTTTCCCATTTTTGCTCTGGGCTTGAACAGCACTCAGCAGGGCTCCACAGTGTTCCAAACAACCTCGACAGGCACTAGCACACAAACATCTCAACTGGCTGGATGGCGGGGACCCTCACAGGAAGCTCCGTTACAGCCCTCCTGTAGTACCCACCCTGCCAGCACCAGGTAGCTCAGCCTCCACCAACCTCCCAGCAGCAGATTTCACAAGAAGTCCAGAGCTACAAGGAAAAGACCAACACCACCATTCCAAGAAGAGGGTGCTAGCACTGTGAGCAGGGGAACAATCGTTTTTTAGCTAGTTACTAAGTTACTCCCAGATTTCTAGAGGCTTTCTCAAGGCTACAGACCCCAGATACACAAACACCACCTCAGCTGCTGGGATATCGAGGATGAAGCAGGGAATTAAAAATCTCCTAAGGCTTAAAACAGAAAACTACCTACTTTTGGTGATGCTGTACGTTCCTCTTCAAACTTCAGGCTCAGGACATACTTGCAGGCTTCTTCCCTTTAGTACAAACCTTGAAACTAGAAATGCAGCCACTAGAAATGCAGCCAAGAGAAATGAGATTTCCAAATCACAGGCTCCAAGGCTTAAGGGTACATAGCTCCTCATTAGCCCTAAAAATGCAGGTGTCTGCCCTCAATTGAAACAAGCAGAAGAAAGCAAAATCCCAAGGGAGGTGAATAGTGCATGGTATGGGCTTTTATGGGTGTGCAGGTGCCTCAGGTGATGGGGTCCCCAGGTGGGGAAGCAACTCTGGCATCTCCCTCCCAGCTGTGCTGCAGAGAGCAAGGGCTGCTGTTTGTTTTCAGAAAGTGGCCATGGCCCTGGGCACTGCTGCACAACACCTACCTGCAAACAGCTCATCAAAAACACCTTTGAGCACATGCCAACCTCTGGGAACACTGTGTGGGTGCGCACCCCGTGCCACCCAACTCACCCAGGCTGGGGGAAACTGAGGCAGCAGGAGACAGAGGGTCAGGGCTGGGATTTAGCTTTGCTCACTCTGGCTCCTACCCCTGACTCCACCTCTCTGCAGCAGGTGCAGGTCAGTTCCAGGGATCGTCTGGGATACACCATCCCTGCTAACTCCCCACCTGGCCCACGCCTGGCTACTCTGACAGCGTGGCCAGGACCACTGAGACATTCCTGTGGGGCCCCCAGGGGATGGGGGAAAGAAGAAAAAAATTCTTCAATCCTTCTGCCACCCACAAGCTTCTCCTCTTTTGCATGTGTTTCTGGACCCTCTCTTTTTCTACATTAAAAAGGGTTGGAATAAACGTCACATTGCAGCAGGTAGCCGTGAACAAAGCCACAAGTGTGGATGGCCACATGCACAAATTCTGTCCCTCATTTTCTGGGTTTCCAGGAGTGACCTTGGAAAAAGAGTGAGCCATAGTTCTTCATGTCATGGGTGATAACACGTTTGTCACCATCCAAACTGTCTGAAGGCTGCCCAGGTTTTACTTTATTGCATTGCTAGGTGTCACCAAGACCCAGCTGAATTACGTTGCCAACTCCTTCATAAAGAAAGAAAAGTGACTTTGCTTTCCCTCTCCACACCATGCTGGAGACCTGCGGAGCTTGAGGGAGTGACTTAGAGGTGTTCAATACTTTTTTTTTTAAAATTTATTTATTTATTTTTTGCAGCCATGTGATAGCTGAAACGTGGAGGTGAAAGGCTTTGAGCCCTTCATCACGACACGCTAATAAATAACAATCTCTAATCATGGCAGGAATATACAGATACAGGCTCTTGAAATGTTAGCGAGCCAGTGGCCAGATCCTATTCATCCTGCGGGAGCGGCGCAGAGCTGCGCGGTGCGGTCCCGCAGCTGCCCGCCCACGGGGCAACTCCCGCAGGGAACCTCCGCGGAGCCGCCTGGCCGCGTCCCGCAAACCGGCCTCCTCGGTCCCCGGCCGCGCCCGGCCGCCGGTTTGCGGGTGGGGGATGCTAAAAGAAGGGGGAGGCGGCTCCAGACACACACCTTCCCCCCGGCCTGACCCCGCACCGCCGCTGTCTCACCCGCCTTAGCCAGAAGGTGACGCCGTCCGCCTGCAAATTGCTCGCAGCCCAATTAGGCAGCCGGTATCGGCTGCAATCACGGCTGCTGATAGAGATAAATGGGGAAGGCACTATCTGCCCAACAATAGTGTGGGGGGTTTTTTCTTAAAAAAAAAAAAAAAAAAAGGAAAAAAAAACCTGAGGGGAAAAAAAAAAAAAAACAATTGAACTTTTCATCAGCTGCTAATCATGATTTTTTTATTGCTTTGCTTAGCATTTTCTGGGGAATAAAACCTCAGAGGAGCCCAGTCTTTTGTGGAAAATGAAAGGGCATATAAAAAAATGAATGTACATGGATTCTAAATATTTCAGGTTGTATGACTTTGTGTTTGACCTTAGCAGAAGATGAACTAATCCTGCAATATAATAGACTTTCATAGAGATATGGAAAATGGCTGCTTTTTTATCTCAGTTGCCATGGGAACCATCAGAGAGAAGGCCTAGCTGAGATGCAATAGAAGGTTATTAAATGTGTGCTTGTGTATATTGGAAAAATACAGCTTTTTGTCATCTTGTGTCACTCATAGGTCTTTAATACGTAATGTTTAGGTTATTAATAAACTAACACAGGTCCATTTTTTACAGGGAACAACTATGAATACAGCCATAAAAAAATCAGTACAAGTTGAACATTTGCAAAACTCTTGAGCATGGGCAGGGACTGGCTGGGGCTGCTGTTTCCCTGCAACTTCCCATGGAAGTTTCTCTCCCTTTCCAGGCAGGAGAGGGGTGAGTTTTGCTGGACAGACAAAAGGGACTGGGACACAGTGGGGATTCTGTCCTTAACCCAGAACCTGCTGGCTCCCTGGGCTGGGGGTCCACGGCAGCACTGGGGATGTGGGGGTGCAAAAGAAATTGTATTCTTTTTTGTTACCTGGGCACTGGCTCAGGTGCTGCCAGGGAAATAAGGGGGATATGAGAGCTGAGAGGACATCTGTCCTGGCTGGGAGATCCCATGCTCTGGAGCTGGGGACTGCACAGACAGGCAGGGAGGCATTTACTGTTATGAAGATGGTTTTTTTGGGGGGGGAGGGGATTAAAAGA
>VXBW01002926.1:2643229-2661753 GCA_013400375.1 Thinocorus orbignyianus
TTTTTACCCCGTCAACCAGACATATCTCTGCTTCCAAATGACTCACTGCAGACCTTTCCCGTGTTCACAGCCCTTCCTTGCTTTTCTTCCTAAAAGCACAGTCCTAAATCAGCAAATTAGGGGATGGACGAAGTTTTGATCCCACTTTGAAATCACACTAGATGTACAACTAGACAGAAGAAATAAGACAATTTGTGTAACTCTGCTAACCTTCCTGCTTTAACATCCTCAGCCATGGAAGGAAATGAAATGCAGTGTATTTGGACTGAATTTAGATAGCCCTTTAAAAATAAATGGCTATATATGTTTTTGTGTGTGTATTCTGATATATCATTGCACATTATGCTTATGAATACACCACATGCATTTATTTTTACAGTAGACAATAATTTAGAAATGTGATCTCTTATGAGTTTTGCAACAAAAATATCAGCTATTTTACAAGCTCATCAGCTCTGTTTCAAATGGCTCCTCCGAGGGGAAAAATGCTCTCCCTCTGCTATTATTTTAACGCAGTTGCTACTACGTATATTATGTATTTTTTAGCAGTAGTGAAGAGAGTAGAAAGTAAATGCAATCAGCAGCGCAAGACTCTTGAGTTTGGGAACAGATTCAAGACCCCGTTCTGTGAAGATAAAGGGATCACAAGTAGCTTTTTAATTTTTGTCCCGTAATTGCCGATGATTTTATTAGATGGGGGAAGCTTAGGAGCATTTGTTTTGTTTTGTTTTACGTTGAGGGTGGGGATTTTTTGTTGGGTTCTTTTTTGGTTTTGTGTTTTTTGTGGGTTGGTTGTTTTTTTTTGTTTTTTTTTTGTCTGTAAGGGAGCCCCCTGTGCAAGGAACTGGGGAAAGTTCGTGACCACTCAGTGTTTTTGTAGGAAAACTAAGACTCACGACACAACGACTCCTGCAGCTTCCTGCCCTAGGAGGGACAAAAGCTACCAATGCAGCGCCGCAGAGCTCCCCTCATTTTTCACTCCAGACTGTGTTGTTTAAAAGCCACCCACTCCCTAGATTAAAGGAGACACAAGCCCCGCTGAACTCGACATGGCCTGCTTCAGTTATTAGCAAAAAGAGTTTCCTCTCCAGTTAAATACTGTAGGATTTGCATAAACTATATTAAGAGAGATTTCTATATTAAGCAGACCTGCCCTCGAACCATCAGAGGCAAATGAACTTTTAGCAGAGAGCTTTCTGAGGCAGAAACACATATCTAGGAGTTACATGCTGGGTTTTAATAGGGCCGTTCTACAATGTCACGTTTCTCATGTTGTGCTACTAAAACTAGCAATGAAGCAGTAATAAGGTAAACTGCTCCCTCCCAAATCCAAACTGTATCGTTGAAAAATTACAGAAACTGAAAAGAACTCAAAGTCTGTTTCTTATGGCAATTTCCAGAGTGCTTGCTGAAACTAAACTTTCTTAAAAATTAGCTTTAACAGCATTTTTCTGCCTTTAGAACAAAAATCATAACTGAGCCTTTGGCATTCTGTAACCAGTCCCAGTCTGCTCAGCTTTTGCTTTCTCATCCCTTAGCATTTGCAACAAAAAGGAAAGCGCAGAACGGGAGGTCTCTTTTGCATAGATTTAATTCCAGAAAACCTCTCCCTTTGGCTCTCTCTTTAACGTGGTGTGTGTTTACAGGTGTGTGTGTGTGTGTACGTGTGTATTCGTGGCAGGAAAACACAGGATCTAACCATCCGAGTGCAATAGATATGGGAGGGGAGTGGTGCCCAGCGCAGATTAAGGGAGTTCTCGTTACTGAGATGATAACTTCCATCTGCCACAATGAGAGTGTCACTCTTTCTCACCTTGTGGAGAGAGCTGCCTGTTTCTGATCATGACATAAAGTACTCACCAGAGCCTGGGCATTTTCGAAACACTGAGCTCCTTGCTGCATGTGCTGTAGATGTCACTGCTGTCTGATTGTGCTTGAATTAACACACTGTTTTGACTTCTGGAAAATGCCTAAAGGACAATGCAAAAAGCTTTTGTGAATTTGTTTTTAAAGAAAGAAATCCGGTTTCTTCGTGTTTCCATTTAGAAGGCAGAGAGTGTGTGAACTGTGGAGCAACTGCTACCCCTCTCTGGAGAAGAGACGGCACCGGGCATTACCTGTGTAACGCCTGCGGGCTCTACCACAAAATGAATGGTCAAAACCGACCTCTCATTAAACCTAAACGAAGGCTGGTAGGTGTCTCTATTTCTCCTGGGTTTGGGGATAAATTAGGCGAAGGGACCACACGCAGGCAGGAGTCAAATGCGTTATATCTGCTCAGCCCCTGCGCGGAGCCGAGCTGTACTGTACAACGGGGGTCAGTCATGTTGAGGTCACTGCCGTGCCTGGGGGCAGATCTCCCCCCAGCCTCGGCATCCCCAGCACAGACCACCACGCCACAGCCTGCTGAGCGTGCCTCTGTCCCCAGCTTCCCTGCCGCTCACAATACACATGGGATATCGTGTATCCATCCCCCCGTTTATCCTCGGATGACAGCTTTTAATTTAATTCCTCTTTTATTTGGCCTCTTGGGATGCTTTGGGTGCATACTGGGAGTGAAAGGGTTAGGAGTGTGAATGTCCTCCACTGTGTACTAAAAAAAAGTTCCAGCTCCAAAAAGCAAAACAAATCAGATGAGTCAAAGCTACTGCTCCCTACTTAATAATTATTTGTATAAAAGCCATGAAGTAATTTTCACTCTTACATTCTCTGGCAATATGAATATTGGTTCCCTCCCCAGACAATCCCCCACTGTTAAAAAAAAAATCCCATTATTTTTCCATGGAGTCACCTATACTTTGTATTTTCATTTGAGTGATTTAAAAAAAATGTCCTTTCTAAGCTCCTGGTAGTAGTTTCCTATCCGGATATCTGTACGTTAAAGATAAGGAAACTTTGTGTATCTGTTTCCTGACTCTAAAAGCTTTAGAGAGTTTCTATAGGCAAGCCTTGCCAGTCATGCTTGCTGTTTTGAAATTTCTAATACACTCTACTCCACAAATAATGCCTAAAATGCTAAGAATAATAAATACATTTTTTGAAGCTTTGTGATTTATGGTGCCTAAGTCTCTTAGCTATTCATGGGCACGTTTCAATGAAGTTTGGAAAGCAGAAAATTGGCATTACTGCTCTAACACTGGGATGGGATACAGAGGATTTCTGTCATGAGTCAGAATTCCAACTATGCAAGCTTCTTAATGACTTGCCTTCTAAAGTGACTGACATATAGAAAAATGTTAAGACAACAGTGTAATACTATCGTCTCTCAGGCTCAAGTGCTTTCCAGTCTGAATGGGACAGGCCATAGAGTTAAGCAGCATAGTTGAGTATCAGTAAGTCATCTCAAATATGCAAACATAGATCTCCACCTTCCAGTGTGGTGGGAGATTGCTATACTTAGCTCGCTGCGAGAGGTTTGGGGGGCACTAGAGAGTTTTTCTTCAGTTAAGTTGTTTTAATGTTTTGTTTTAATTGATTTACAGCTTTGTTTATTGCCCCTTTTTCCACTGTAGTTTGCTTGTTTGCAGGGGAGAGGAGATGGCCATCTTTGGGAATTTGTTCATCTGACATGCAATAGCAAAGCGATCATATTAATAATGTCAGTGTTTGGAAGTCTGGCATTAATTGTGTTTGGGTTGCATGAGTGTACTTGCAGTAGGGGGTACCCCCTCTTTCTGCCTTTGGCCTGTTCTCACAGGCGAGTAAGGGACTGAAATATATGAGTCTCCCAGGGCCTGATTCTTGCCTTAAGCTGCTAAGCTGTCCATCAGCTTTGGGAAAGTTAGAGCACCATGGTGTAAATCAGGAGCAAGCGAGGACAGAAGCCGGTTCTGCCTCTTTTTTTTGAGTCAGGTTGGTCTGAGCTTAGAGCGGCACCAGCTCCCCAGTGGCGCTGGCCGGCAGGGAACCACACGAAGTTCTGGGCTGGGAAACCCACCGCTCCGCGCTCTGCTAATGGAGGTGCCCTGCGCGTTAACATGAGCTGCGCTGCTGCTTCACCCTATGGCTCTCAGGGTCTTAATGGCAAATATACCCAGGGAGCAAACCCCCAGGAAAATTGCCACAATTGATAAGCATTAAAAAGTAAACTCTGCTGATTTAAGAAAAGAGAATATTGAGTCTTTTGCATTAATCCAATTGCACGAAATGGACCGTACTTTGACTGCTTTCAGAAGCAGGGCTGAAGCTTTCTAATACAAAATCATTTCCCAAAATACGGGGTGCAATTAGTCTGGCTGTAACACTTTATACGATCGCACGCTCGCACAAAGAACGTATTATTGTGGGGTCTGCTAGACAAGGGCCCATCCAGAAATTACTGGCTTCCTGCTGTTCTACTTTTCCTGTTCTTGTTTTGGGAGGTGGTTGAATGTTTTGGCATTTTTGTTTCCCCCTACCTTGGTTTCAGAAGAACAATAGTTTTAGAAAGGGTGGTGGATTTAGGGGGTGGAGGGATAGGTTGCTTTTTTCGAGACAGTTGTTTGAGGGCTTGTCAGCCAAGGAACTGAGTAGGGACAGAGGCGGCAGACGGGTCAGCGGAATCATTGCTGCAAGGCATGAAATTTGGTTTGCTAAATATTTAAAGAAAGTTGGAGCCGGTTTTGTTTTCTCCCTTTCACTTGTAAATGGAAACTGAATTTTCAGTGATGGCTCTGATAAATACTGCACCCAGTTAAGTAATGCAGTTGGTTTTCTTTTGTGTCCATCTTTAAAGGGCCAGAGTAGGGGTAAAAATCACATTCTTTAAGACCATTCCTTCTTTTCAAACCCAGCCCCAGTGCTGGCACAAATTAAATTTGTCATTTAAAAAAACAAAGGGAGAGGGGAAAATACATTTTCATGATGCGTTCTAGAATCCTGTAGAGGAAAAATCCGAACAAATTGGACATTGGTTTCTCCTCTAAAATTTTTATTTGTGGAGTTAGAGTTGCGTTGTTTCTCTCTGTCCCCTACACACACGGTGCCACAGGGCTTGAAGCTGCAATTCCGCATAATAAAATACTTGAATTTAAACAAAAATCTTACGGTCATAAACGTAAAACTGACGGGAGTTTTCCTTCAGCCCTGATGCTCTGTAAAATCTTAGTAACTAGTTCTACCTAACCTAAACACTGAGTCCGGATTGACCTTTCTCATGATCTCCCTCCTCCTGCTGATACATTTTTAATTTTCTTTTTCTTTTGGTTAGTCAGCGGCTAGGAGAGCAGGGACTTGTTGTGCCAACTGTCAGACAACCACCACGACCTTATGGCGACGTAACGCAAACGGGGACCCAGTTTGTAATGCCTGCGGACTCTACTATAAATTGCACAATGTGAGTATTTACTCATCTCATGTGTCGCTGCTTGCCTGGCTGGGATTGATGTCTTAACTGCATGGTGTACACTAGGCTTTTATTGGTTTCAGGGTTTTAGTTGTTGTTTTATTCCTTCCCCCCCCGTCTCTAAGGTTCCCCTGGGAAGCGACAGCCATTCTTTGTCGGCATAGTGATGCTAAGTTCAGTGACATTACAATGTATTAGCTTGGCTTCTAACGCTTGGGCAAATCAGGCAAAATAGAGCTACCACACTTGGTTTTTAACTATGCGTGTTTTTGTGTGCGCTGTGTCCCTCCAGGAACACAGAGGCCATTTGGAATGTGTCTGTGTAAAAATTAATCCAAATGGGGCATCTTCCTTTCAAATATATAATTTTTTTTTTTTTCAAAATAATTAAATCTACGTCTTTGCCTTATTACTATTTCTTTTAAAGAAATTAATCTTAAGCAGGAATCACTTGACATGTTGGAACGTTATTGAAACTGTGAGTAACAGAGGTTACAGTTACAAGATTGCTCATGTTTTAGGATTGAATTTAGGTCAACGTGTGCCTCCTAGTTTGATCTCTTCTATTAGGAAACGAACAAGGGCTGAGGGTAAGCCTACGGGAAAGAGAGTCATCAGCTGCCAAATTCAGTTCAATTTGTTTTTCATGTCTAGGGTTTTTTTGTGTGTGTGGTTTCATTAAACAAATCAATATAAACAAGTTCTGCAGAGAGAAACACCATTTTTTTTTTGGCCAGAAAAAGGTCTCCATCCAGGAAAAACACATGGGGGCTGTCCAAATATTTTCATTTTTGCACAATAAGGTCATTTTGTCTGCATGAGCCTGATTTTCTCATTTCTTGCAGGTGAACAGGCCTCTGACCATGAAAAAGGAAGGAATTCAGACCAGGAATAGGAAAATGTCCAACAAATCAAAGAAAAGCAAAAAAGGCTCTGAATGTTTTGAGGAACTGTCCAAGTGCATGCAGGAGAAATCTTCTCCCTTCAGTGCTGCTGCCCTTGCTAGTCACATGGCGCCCATGGGGCATTTGCCACCTTTCAGCCACTCTGGACACATCCTACCAACACCCACCCCCATCCACCCATCTTCCAGCATCTCATTTGGACATCCGCACCCATCCAGCATGGTCACAGCCATGGGATAGAACCCGATGACTAAGAAAGCCACCCAGAGATTAAGAACATGCGGCTTTGCCCAAGATGACACCAAGTAAGAAAATGTTCTGCCAAAAGGAGAATGTAGGGACGGCAAAACAGCATCTTTGCTCCCATGTGGTTTAACTCTTAATGCTGGACTAAAACCTTGCCAAATGATGGGTCTTCTACAGAAACGTGTAGTGGTGCCTGTAATGCACTTTGCCCCCTCAGGTATAAGGAAAAAGAACTCACCTGTTTGATACTTAATGGTCCAGCAGGAAGCAAAAGGTGGCAGAAGCTGAAGGAAAAGGCTTGGAATTGGCTTTTCTTTCTCTCTTTGTTATTACTGTGAATATTGTAAAGAGATATATGCAGCCTCCCAGGATGGAATCGGCTTACTGAAAGCCAGACACGCTGGATTTCTATTGTGGACTCTGTTTGGGATGGGGAAAACAAAATAAAAATAAAAAAGGACATCTTTATAAAAATGTAATTTTTAAAATGAAATCAGACACAAAGTCATATTTATTTTGCTCTTGTTTTCCACAAAAAGCCTCAACCTTCTGATTGCATGTTTTTGTGCTGTTGTTTGCAATGGTAAGAAAACTTGCCTTCAAAACACGGAGGAGAGAGGGGAACATATTCAGCAGCCCCCTTGGATTAGTTCCATCTATCTTCCATACCAAAATACCTACTAGGAAGGGGCAAAAGTCTGGGGAGGGGAACGAAGCAAAAATGCAACTGTAATACGGGATTTTAAAGTGCCCAAGACGGTGATTATTTTGCCACAATATCTTCATTCTTCTCCCTAACATGAAAGATTCTTCTTTTAAAAAAAAAGCCCAAACACAAAACTAGCCCCCCCCGACTACCTGATTATTCCTCAAAACAGAGCTAGATCAGACAAATTGTTGGGGGAAAAAAAACTCTCAGGAGGGCAATCCTGCACTAGTGAGGGGTGAGATACAGGCATTTATCAACTGTGTCACAGCTAACTTCTAGCACAGTGAAAATCATCGGAGGGCATAAAAACATCCAACTCGCAGAGTTTTAGAGGTTGAAGCATTTTGTTCCGTTGTGTTGGCAGCTGTCACTTAAAAATGCAGATTAGCTGCTTGGGTAAACTTACGGCAGTGTGGCCACCATGTCCCCATGCAGCCAGCCAGCGCGTGAGCCGTCTCAGGCATCCAGGCCCCGGTGGACTTCACAGGGAGGAAGAGTAGAAATGAGGTTGAGATCACTGAGAGGTGAAAGAGAGAGACAATCAGTTTGAGCTTCACACACCCGTCAAATCCCAGACACAACGACAGCTGATGAGATGAGGGAAAACATCGTTCTAAGGTGAACGTCCGTTTTCCGTAGCGTATTTTGTATGAAAAAAAAAAACACAAACAAAAAAAAGAAAAAAAAAATTTCCCATTATTAAACCATATTGTACGTAAATGACCGAAAACAAAGCTATTACCAATGTGAAGTGTATTCTATTGATTGTTATGATCTGATGCCTCTCGTGAACACAAGCTCCAGTATAACATACAATGTACATATTTAGCTATACTTCTGATGAAAAATGCCCCCATGAACAGAGGGGTTTGATAATGTAAACCACGTAAGCTTAACTCTGTGACGAGCTTTTTATTTTATTTTTTTTAATTTTTAACTTTTTTGTTGTTGGGGTTTTTCTTTTTTTTTTGTTTGTTTGTTTTTTGTTTTGTTTTGGATCAAGCCAATTGTGTTTTTACTGCAAAAGTCCTGCTTTAAAGAAAAAAAACCAAAACAAATAAATATGGATTTACATTAAATTTTTTCCTAAACATGTAATTCGAATATTTGATAATGAATTAAGAACCAAGCAGCCATGAAAATCCTGCTTTTCACCTTTTTCTGGTCTGCGTAGGCATATAGGTGCACTTTGTAAAGAAGTGGAAATAAATGGGAAACTAAATTGTTTGGGAGAAATCATAAGAATTTTTAGTCTAGCGAAGTAAAAAATTGGGTCCTTTTCACTTTTTACAATGGTACAGTCGTACATTATTTGTACCCAACTCAAATTTCTGTAGGATTTGGGCAGGGGGGTGGGGAAGGAATGTGGGTGGAAGACAGGGATTACTGATACAGTTGACAAAGTGCAATATATTGTCAGTCACTGCAGCATAGACAACGGCAGTCGAGATTTAAATTATTTTGTACTTGTATCAGCATAAAAAAATTCTGCAGTATTTTCTGGTTTTATTTTATTTTTTTTATTTTGCTTATTTTTGGATTAGTGAACTAAGTTATTGTTAATTATGTACAACATGTTTATATATTGTCTGTAAAAAGTGTATGCTTTCCTCATATTCCTTCAAGGTGAATATTGCTAAGAATAATAAAATACCTTTTTTGTGAAAGTACCTGTGCCCAGCTTCATGTCATAAAGGCTGCTTTTAATAGGGAGGGAGGAAAAATTATTGTCGTCATTGTTGCCAGTAGAATTACTCGCTTCAACTTTATGCAGGGCAGTCTATTGATATTTCAAAAACCTACCAGGGTAGGACAAAAAAAGTAGTTGGTGAATGATTTAGTATAAAAAGTACAGGTACAAAAGCTCATTCTCTGGTGTTGTTTTGGGGTAAGGAGGTCACGCACTTAAGTGTGCTAAAGCTTCTAAACCAGTTTAAAAAAATCTAAGGCGGCAGCCACATTGCAGATGATGAACTGCAGTTTCTCTAGGATTTTTTGTTATTTTTTGCGTTGTTCTTTTTAAAGTCTTTGGAGAAAATATTTTTTTGATTAAAATCAAGTTTTACAAAGCACGGTAAATGTGGAAAAGCAGTCAGTTGCTTAATGTGTTTCAAGGCAGGGCTTGTATTGGACCGGGCAAAGTTCTCCACAGGTTCTCGCGCTGCTGTAACAGGCAACACTGTCAAACCAGAAACCTGTTTCTTACCTTTTGGCATCATCTCTGTCACGACGAGAGCAAGGGGGGATGGCCAGCCCGGAGCTGCTCAGTGTTGTCCTGGGAACAAGGGGTGCAGCTGTGGGTGCAGGGGAGTGGGCACATGGGCTGGCACATGGGGATGGAGGAGTGCTCACCAGGCAGCTCTCCCATGGCCAAAGCTCTGCAGCTGCTTTCATCACACGATCGAGTCTGATCCACACAAGGAACTCCTTGCAGCTCTAGAAAGTGAAGTAGTCTTGCAAAGTCCCCCTGCCATGTGTAGGGGTGAGCACTCCTGCTACTAAGAAAACTGCTAATGA
Source organism: Thinocorus orbignyianus (assembly GCA_013400375.1). Taxonomy (NCBI): domain Eukaryota; kingdom Metazoa; phylum Chordata; class Aves; order Ciconiiformes; family Thinocoridae; genus Thinocorus; species Thinocorus orbignyianus. The sequence goes on from VXBW01002926.1 coordinate 2,652,930, forward strand.
ACTTTGGGTTTCCTCCTTTGACCCCCCCCCGGGAGTTGCGTCTCACTTCTGTGGAAACCAACTTGGGGATAACTCCTTACTCATTAAGAAAAAAAAAATACCTCAGTTCCTTTTTCAGTGTGTGTGTGCAAATTCCAGCCCTTTCTATCACTGCTTCTCTTTAACCGTGCAGTCTCCTCCCCAGCAAGGAGCTGTTTGCAAGCTCTGCTCACCAGTGGCAAGGAGTTGCGGCAGCTCTAGACGTGCTGAAGAAAGCACATGCAACCAGGACGAGGCCTTCCCGCATCATTTCAGACGAGTTAATCATCTCTCTAACTTGTTTAGCGAGGCTTAGTGCAAACACCCATTAAAAAAAAAAAGGCAGTTTATAGCATACCGTGCAAGCTTCATTTGAAAAGGAACATGTTCATTTTCAGATAGGTTTAAATCGGGGTTATAAGTAAACTCAACCCCTCTTCCTCCATATTTGAATAGTTGAGATGAGGAGAGAACAGGAGAACTAAAAGCTAATTAAAAATAATTTAGAATAATCTAACTATTTCTTTGGTTGCACAGTACACACCTGCCCAGACTTTGGTGAGGGCTTACCTTGGTGTTGTCTCTCTGCAGGCATTTCGCTGGGTTGGTCCGATCCGCACACAGAATCGGGGCCGTAATCCATCCGTTTGGCAGGAGGGGTGCTGCAGCCCCCCCAGCACCTGGAGGAGCCTGCCTCTTCTGAGGGGGATCTTCAGAGGTTCCTGCGACACAGATAACAAACAATCCCGTATTTGTCAGGTGGCACTAATCTGTGAAAGATTAAGCCATCTCTCTGCAATGTGTGTATCGTGTTTGTCTCCAGACATTTTGCATAGCGGAAGAAAAACAAACAGCAGGGAATGGAAATGGAGCAAGTGTGTAAAGTTCAATGTAAAGTGTAAGTGCAGAGCATATATCGAGGCAACAAATTGGGATTTAAGGTCCTTTCACTGCTATCAAACACTGGGGGACAGGCTTTTTATGAGGGGGGAACCCTGACATTACTTGCCTTTGGTTCCTGTTGTTGGGATTATTGTTTTAAGCCGTGCTTAATTGTCATGTCTCCACGGCCACATCAAAAGCCAAGGAGATTAGGTTACAGGGAGTGTTTGATGTCCAAATACAAAATAAATAAAAGGAAAACTGAAAAGGTAGCATATTTTCCATGATGTCTACTGAGGTTTTTGCCTCAAATATATTCTTTCCCCCCCCTAGTTTTGCAAATGTTGCACTTAGAGTGGCGAGATTTCCTTTACTTACTTCCAAAGGACTCCACTACTTCCCTGCAACAGTTCAAAAGGGTTAATATCCCCTCTTTGATGGCAAACATGGTATAATTAACGCAAACTTCTTAAGTATCCTGGTGACCTGTAGATGGCCACATGAGAATTTTGTTATTTACTGACTTGCCAAACGCTTATTGCTTATAGCAGGACAAGTGGGAAGCAAGCATTAATCTTGATGCTGTTATCTGTGTGTAAAGTTCATAGCAGAGAATGCCCATATGTCAACTGCAATTAAACATTTGCCTATTTTTTAAATGAATTTCGTGTCGGTGCAGGGGGTTGGACTGGCAGCTTTGCGGACTGAAATCCTGCCCATCCGCAGAGCAGGCATGACATAGCCAGACACAGGACAACTTCCCCTTACCTGCAGGCTGCAAAAGAAAACAGTCTGGCGCCATGGAGCATTTGATCCTTGGCTTCTCCACAGATGGTCAAATCAGTACCAACTGTGGCAGGACACAGAGGGAGATATGGTGGTGTGACATCTCCCCTTAGAAAACAACCTGAAAAACACCAAAAATGAAGCCAAAAGGGGCTATCAGGTGAATAAATTCATTTATCACCAACCTGGACTGGATTAAAATGCATGACCTAGAAGTAAAATGCTTTGTTTAGCCCAAGTCCCTGGGCCATCTGGTCCTCTCAAGTAAACATTTCTAAGTGAGATTAAGGGACTGTTCTTTAAGCATGGTGATATGAGTGCAAACCAGGCCGCTCTGGATCTGACAAATCAAACCTCAGCATCAGAGCAGGCGGCTAGGGCTAGCGATGATTCAGAGGCACCATTTGCTTTGGGTGCAATTCTTCCTGGTGCCGGCTTTGCTGTCAGTCCCGATTCAGTCTGATGTGTCCCTGTCAGATCCAGGGCTCAGATTGCACCAAGGTGCTGCTGGGAGGTCAAGGGCCCCATCAGAGGAAACTTAGGGGAGAGACTGGAGTAAGAACTACCCTGCATTTGCAGTAAGAACTCAGTTGTGTTTCTGAGCACCAAAAGCTCTGCTGAGCAAAACGCAATCGCAGGGTAGGAGGTACCACAGAAAAAACAGCCAGCAGGTAGTAACACAATATAGAGCTAACCCCTCCTTCAGGGAAAGGCTTCGGCATACCTCTGAGGAAGGGAACTGCTACTGTTCGGTCTATAAAAACTGAATCAGGGAAGTATAATGTTAACCCAGCCTACACCGCAATGCCAGGGAGAGAACGGCTACCTGCCTGTGTCCTGCTCCTGTGCCTCTCTCTGTGGTTCTGCACTCTGGGCTGTGTAGAGCTATTTGGAGGAAAGCTGACCAGCTCAGGAGGGTCAAGAGCACATGTAAATCATTTGGAGTTGCACCTATCTATGCCAGAGATTGAACATGGACCCTTGTTTCCCCTGAACACTTCTATGCCTCACCCAATTCATCCCCAGTACTTGTGTTTTCCTCTGGAGCTTGATTCAGCTCCTGACTGCTCTCAGTCAGGTAGAAAGCATATGGCAGACTTCTTTACTTCTGACACAAGAGCGTTATGTTCCCTAATTTGGTTGTGATTTTTTTGCCTCTTAATTCTTTCTTTCACTTCCACCTGCCCACACTGGGATTCTGATAGCAGGTCATACTGCTAGAGTGTTCAGGACATCCCTGGAAATCCTTGCTGGATTTTGCTGTAAAATTCATATTAATTTACCATCTCTTGTCGCTAGTTATTTTTCTTTTCAAATTCATAGACCCTTGTAAAATCTGAAAGTAAAAGTACCCCATTTTGAGAGTTATCCTGTTAGAAGAGAACTAGATGAGCAACAAGGAATAGACCGAAACCATTCATTAAACCTTTGTGCCCACAGGTACTCTGGGCTCTGCACTATTATTCTCTCTCCAAGCACAACTCCCACCAACACAGGGATGATGTTCTTCATGATGAAGCACATCTCAGAAGACCAACCCTTGCCTGACTGGTGCCAGGACTCACCCCAATCCCTCACACGCTTGCTTTCTGATAAGAAGCAAAGTTACAGCACTCCATGCCTCAGTTTCCCCTTGCAAAATAGGCATAAAAAAAGACATGACCTGCCCTATCAGCTACATACAAGCGTTGACTCGCTCCAGCCTAGCAGACTTCTGGGCAAGTTTAAACAAATGTCAGTGTGTGGGGTGCACTGATAGGCACCAGGAAAGGGCACAGCAGTCTCCTCTCTAGGTTAGAGGCTCCTCCCTGCCTTCACTGCAGAGCTTTTGCACCGCTGTGAGCCTCTCTGTACAGCTGTCTGTGGCAAAAATGACACATTGGAGGAATTAGTCATTGGAGTGTATCACCCGGCTGCTCCCAAATGCTGCACACACACACACACACACACACACAGTCCCATGCACACACACGCACGCACTGCTTCCAGCCCCAGCCTGTTGAGAAGCAGCCCTTTCTCCATCTCCCATGCTGTCAGCCCCTGACCTTCCTTTCACATGCTCTAATGGTCACTAGAAAACTGCGAGAGAACACAGTTGTGGTATTAAATAGCCCTAATTTGTCTCCAGGCCTTTCCCCTCCTCCCCCCACCTCGGTCTCCCGCAACTTAACGTTTAAACCAGCTGAAGTTTACAACAAATCAAAGCCTCCCTATAGGCCCAGATTGTCTAAATACGGAAAACAGGAAGTGAGTAACCTTCAACGGGAAATTGTTCATCCGATGGAGGCCAAGACCCAAGGCCCGGCGCTTTGCAGTCCTGCCCCAGCACAGGCAGACACAGCATGTACCGAGCGGACACTCGGCGTTTCGCGGGAGGGAGTGGTTTTGGGAAACTTTTGCTTCTCTTGCAGTCACTTCGTGGCTGCTTTGAGAAAGGAGATGGTGCGTTGTGCCTGTGCAGACCAGTCGACGGGCAGTTTGGGAGAGTTATTTTTAAGAAGAATGGAGATAGGATGGAGAAGAAGAGAAGAAAAGAGGAAAGATGCGTGAATTCAGACGAAAATCTCCTCTTGCTTCTTACAAAGGTGAAGATGGCAAGAGAGTGCTGCAAACAGCACTGGGCTGCTTCCAGCACACCAGGGCGGGAAGAGATTTTGTGTGACAGCCCACTTGGTGATGAAAAGGAGAACACTTCATTTCCTAGGCAGAGAGAATAATAATTTATTTTTGTAGAGTAACTTGCCTGCTTCCCCTCACCAGGAAAGATCCCAAATTATTTTACCGGCTGTTTATTTAAGGCTTATATTATTCCACTACTGAATTGCAGCCATTACTGGGGTGGAACACAGCAGCTGTTTAACAACTCAAAACAACGCCCCTTTTCTACGGAAGGTCATATTAAAATCCTCTCTAACTGAAGGTGAACTTCTTGTTACGTGCCACATCCACTGGAATAAAGCTTTGCTCACAATTAAGACTTCTGCTAGGACCACAAAACTGCCAAAGAAACTAGGATGCACAATCACATCCAGGCACACCTGAGTTCTTCCAATCCAACTCTTGACAGGGCTAATGAACCACGTACTATAAAGTGGTCCCTGGCTCATAGATAACTTTCTTCAAATCCTCTTGGAGCCTTCAGCTATGCCGATGTGTCACTTTTGCTCTGGGTAGCTCATGGGATAAGCACCAGCAACCAAGCTTATGGTCTCTGATTTGGGAAACGGACAGAAAAAAGAAGGCTCAGTCCAATTTGGAGTTTGGCTCCACTGTTGAGGAGATGTGGGCTGCTTGGTCCTGTCCTGGTTCCTCGCCCCAGGGCTGGGAGTACTACAGATGAAGGCCACTCCTGGGCAGGTATGTACACATGGGACAGTCAGTTTCCAGAGGACATGCATGGAGAAGGCACAGCTGGAATTAGATCTGTCTGACTGCAATGCCGTACCTCTGCAAAGACTGGGGCTTGAGAAAAATGTGCAGCAATGAATAACCATTGGCTCTTTTGAGGAGAACCAGTTAGAGAGAAAGCTTCTAGATAGATCTCTTTAAAGCATTTCAAATATTGCTCTAAATTTACCTTTTAAAAATATATTTTAAATATTTGTTTTAGGCAGCAATATTTTCCTTCTTGCTCCTACAGTCTTTTTCTGCAATGATTTCCCCAGATTTCTCCCAGTTTATATAGGTGAGTAAAACTGGACTTGTGGCATTTGCTTGACAGAGACTTTCTCTCTTGCATAAAGATGAAGTTTAGTTGGTTATTTTGCTAGCAAACCAGCTGGCTGGGAGAAAGATGCTTTTAATCAAACAGCCTCGCTGCCTCTCTGGGGACAACGCTGTCTTTTTTTCCCATCACAACAGGTTTCCCCTTTGTTCTCTGGTGGGCAGGTGTTGTCCCACTGGGATGTGGAAAAGGGCAGGCTCTGATCCCATTAAAGATAGCCCCATTGGTAGCAGATCAGAGGGGCATCCCTAGGTTGTGGGAGAGTATGCCTGTCTTGCTTCACTGGCTGGTGAATAATAGAGCTGGCTCTCAGTGACACTCGCAGGGGTTTTAACAGGAGTCCTGTTCTCCAGAGGGACAATGAAAGGGAAAGGAACCCAGAGGGTGATGGCTGTGTCTGGCATTGCCAGAAACCTCAGCTGGTCCCACAAGTGATGGAAACAGAAACAATACTTCTATCCAGGAAAGATGCAAATAAGTGCTCTTCCATTGCATTATCTTTTTGCTTTACTCTTCCTTCATCACTTCCACAGCAGGTTGACTTGAAGGGATGTGGAAATGAATTTTGCTTCAGTGGAAGGTGAGACACAGATAATTACAGACACGGAAATGCTACTTGGAGCTCTGGGCTCAGCCACTCCTTGGTCCTTCCATCGTGAGGGTTACAGCAGCTCTCTTCTGACTTCCTGGGAAGAATGACTGCGTGTGTGGGCCAAAGGAGGTCAGGGAGCTCCAACCACATCCCTGGCCTGGATGAGGTGACTGGGGAACAAGGGCTGTGGCCTGCCCAGTGGAGCCTGTCTGCCTGCAGTCCAGACATAGCACAGAGTAGCTTTTCTTCTGCTGACCTTGGGCTCAGAACTGAGATAACAGCAAGGATCTCCAGTGCATTTCCTTCTTCTGTGCTTTCTAAAGTGATCCAGGATTCAAGTCCACTGTGCCCAGGAGTTACAGACTCCTGAAATCTAGAATAGGTTCTACACCTGCTTAACTGAGAAGCTTAGTGTCTCTGCCTGCTCAGTTAAGACAGGGTTTATTTACCTCGCACAGGGTTGTGGCAATCTTAGTGCAGGCCTTGGACATGGTCATGTCCCAAGAATGGAAACTTGAAGCTGGATACATGTAGCAGTCAAAATATGCAGCTGTGACTGCAAATAATACCATAGGCACATTCACGAAGTATGTACCAGCACTGTGGGCCAGAGACTTGCTCAAATGAAGCAGCAGCTCTTGCAGACACTGTGTCCAGGCACAGGCTCATTGGATTTCCATTCTTTGGCAAGATCCCTTTGGCCAGTGTCATTCCAGCTCTAGCAAAGTTGTCCATGAGGGATCCACACCTGCTCAGCAAAGGCTCTACATGCTTGAAAGAGTTACCCCTGAGCTTCTGACTCAGTGCACAGGAATGCAGCCACCTCACGTAAAGTCTCACTCTCGCCAGCCTTGAACACCACCTTCATGGGAGCCTGCACGACTCTGAACTCAACAGCATCTGCACTCTGTTGTGTGAGGACTGACAAGAGCAGTGGTTGCACCAACATGTTAAGACAGATGGCTATAGTTTAACACGCTCATTTTACTTTCTTTTCCTACGTTCTTCCTTAGTGCCACATGGAAATTACATACCTTTCAGCCTAAGTACCCTGCACCAGTTAGACCTCGTTTCTTCTGCACCCTCTTTCTTGGTGCTTTCTTTCGTATGTTTCACTCTCCCATTCACACTCTTGCTGAATTTACCTCCGTGGCTCACAAACCAGCCAGAGTCCTTTACTTCTGCTGCACTAGGGCCCAGGAAGACTGGTCAGTCTCCTCGTGAAGCCACCACTGTGGGCCGCTCCTCCACACGATCCAGCCCTGCCTGAAATCACCGCCTCTGCTCAGCATTCCTCCAGGTTGCTTTCACTTTTAGCTCCCATGCTGAGGGACTCTTCACATACATGTATGTATGTATTTATATACATACCCTCCACCACAGTAAAAGACCTATTTTGCAAGGTTTAATATGCTCTGAGTTCTCCTGCGGACTCTTCCTCTTTTGTTGCAGCTGTGGTTTTAGGGCAGGCTTTGTGGGTTTGAAAGAGTCCTTGGATGCCTTGGGAAATGTTCTGCAAAAGCGGACTTTCTCCCCATGCATTCTGTACTCCAGCCACCAGGTCCTGAAATCTCTGTGCACAGGATTTCCCCTATTTAGTTGAACACAAAAGCTACTTGCGTTTCAGGCATGATTTCTGATTGATACTACTCATCTATGCCTGATGTCAGGCAAAGGGACAGGAGAGCCAGCTAGATTCCCTCTTAACATCAACAGTAGCTCTATCTGAGCCACAACACAGGAGCAGAATGTCCCAAACTGGCTAAAAAACACCACCTCACAGCTTTGCTGCAGATCTGGAAAGAGTAAGAACTTACCAACTACCCTTAAGGTTTCTGTCCATGATGCAAGAGAAGTAACACTACTATACTACCTTGTAGAAAATCAAGGAGAGCCTGTAAAATGTCAAATAACTGCAAAATAGAAAAACTCTGCCCCTCCTGTACTTGTCCTAGTTGCTCATGAGGGAAAGTAACTCTGGCTTAGGAGAGCTGAGGATTAACCTAACACACCTGGATACCACCTGCTGCTTTAGTGGCTCCAGCTCACAGTTTTGTGACAAGCTGGATGCTTGACAGCAATATCCCTTTGAAATGCCACGTATACTGCTGAGGGTTTGGAAAAACCTTGCTCCAGCACAGGGTAATTGTCAATATGCATGATGACAAGCTTCCTGGGGTTGGCTGGGGGCAAGAAGGGGACAGCGCAGGGATGGGGAGGGGAGGAGGGGGGAATGCTGCAACCACAGCACAAGGCATGCCTGTGCTCCTAACCTGAACAGCAACTTGGCCCCACAGGGTTAGAGCAGCCTTGGGGTGACTCTGACAGGCAAAACACAAAAATGCTAGGGGAAAAAAACCCAACCCAAAGCAGACGAAGTGTCTTGCAAGGTTTAAATGCACAGTTGTTCAGCCTTGCCTATTTGTATGGGAAGTAGGAGCCATGGCTTCTGAACACAGAGCTGGCAGGCAGCATAGGAAAGGAGAAGGAGGCAAGATATGTGGCTGAGGAATTTGCAGCCTTCATGTTCCCTCTCTCCCACCTCCTCCTCTCGCAGGAAATGAAAGAAACCTCTTTTGTGGAAGGCGGATGGTAGGTGTGCAGGCCTGAGTGTGTGTGAGGCAGCTGCCCGGCTCCAGGCAGGCGTGCAAGCATGTGTTTGCACGCACACCCATGCATGGCTCCCCCACAGCACTCAGGGACAGCCCAGGGCCCTTTCTCAGAAGTTTCCTCATGCGTGTCTGAAAAGGTGGATCAGGCAACGGAAGTGGCAAAACCACCAGCATGCCCAGGCCCCAAATGACTGCCTTTTCACTTTTCTT
>VXBW01002926.1:2661783-2766478 GCA_013400375.1 Thinocorus orbignyianus
TTTTTTTTTTTTTTTTTTTTTTTTTTTTTTTTTTCTTTTCTGTAAAGCAGCACCCCCAACTTCTTCCTCCTTCCCTCCCCTCTCTGCCCTGCTGAACCACAGCGGCAGAGCCTGACACTGGAGGAGAGTAATGAGCACCAAAATTGTCCGTGGCTGCTACTGCAAAGAGTGATGCTGGGGGCCAAAGTTGGCAACACCAGTGGTGAGCATGGCCATCGGCAGCCACTGCTTCCCTCCCGCAGGCAAGAATGGGCAGTTGTCTGCCAGCTCTGGCAGGACCTGCCTGATCCTGGTGAGGGACCCAGAACCCGAGAAGGGAAGGCAGCTGCATGCCACCTGCCATAAGCCTCCCTCCTCCCTGCCACCATCCTGCTGTCCAAGAAGCACAGCCTTTGCCGCTGTGGAGATCCAGGCCTAGGGGAAGGTATTGGGAAGGAGAAAGACAACTGGCTGTAGGGTAAAAGCAGTCAATTTAGTCATCATTTTCGCCTCTTCAAACCCAGCTGACTGCCCTTCGTCAGGGTAAGTGGCACAGGCTGCTGGGCTCAGGTGGCCCTGTTCTTTCATGGAGAAGATGGTAGCCAGACCAGCCCTTCACTGCCCCAAACCCTGGCAGCCTCCTGAGCGCTGATACCACACAGGACAACCTCATCTGTGACTCTCCTCCAAGGGAGTCTCTTTTAGCCTCTGTTTCCACAACAACAGGAATAAAAAAACTGGGCTGTTTATCACCAACCCCACCCAGCAAAATACTGAGCGTACTTGCACAGCCTGGCAGATGCTCCTCAGGGTGTCCAGGTGGAGTTTTTGCAAGAGGGAGGAAAAGCAATAGCTGGAGATTCCACTTCTGTTTGTACCCCCTTGTTAGCAGCAAAAGCTTCCTCTTGCCATGGTTGCTCCTGAGGCGGGTGTTAGCAGTGGGCCAAGAAGCAAGAGGGTGGCCCAGGTCCTCTTCTTCTGCAGTCAAAAATGGCAGTCAGGGCAGGCTGCCTCAGCTCCACAATGGCAGACAAGTCTCCACTATCCTCCATGACCACAGACACACAGTTTCATCCCAGCACCTTCCCCTCAGGTAAATACCCCTCAGGATCCCCACCATGTGCTACAAATTTGCTCCTCCACCTGTAAGGGAACATCCCCCTCAGAGATATCACTGTCAGCACAAGATGTAAAATACATCAGAAGAAAATAAAACCAGGTCAAAGCCATCATGGTAGAGACAAATGCAACTGAGAGACAATGAGGAAAAGCTGGGGACTGAAAGGAGTGAAGGAAAGGGCTGTCTGGGGGAGTCCCATTGGCAAGAGACACAGGGATGTTATAATGACTCAAACTCTAAAGACAGCTTTGGCACCAAGAGCCAAGATCCACCTTCCTGAATAGCACTGAGCCCACTTTCAGCCCTTTTATTTTTTTGGTCAAAAAAAGCCCTACACAAATAATATTTTTTTTTAAAAGACATCATTTTTACTTTGCACGTTTTCTGTAGAACAAAAGGTATCAGGTTAAAAAAATTAACTGTCTGAGAAGGTGGGAATCTTCCAAGTGGGAAGGACAAATTCAACACAGACATAAAAAAAAAAATCTCAGTGTCAAAGGAAAAAGGTGAATGTGTTAAGAAATTGGCAAGTAAGATACCATATGAGGTGGTCCCGAAATCTACATGCGTGTAAGGCAGACAAGGATCCTTACATGCACAATAAGTAAGGTGGGAGAGAAGAGTAAATAAAGAAGGATGTGAGAAATAAGAGTGTGCAAAACCTTCTCAGAGATCTAAGGATTAAAAAGAAAACCTTCAGTAGAAATGGAAAACAGGGAGGCAACCAAACAAGAATATTCAGTCAGTTAAGGCTTGCAGGGAAAAGATAAGGGCAGCAAAAATGCAGAATGAGTTAATTATAGCCAAAGGGATTAAGGAGAATAAGAGGCCTTTTACAAATATATCAGGGGAAACAGAAGCACTAGGTAGAAGGTGGGTCTGTTAATAATAGGTCAGAGTAGGGAAGGAAAATAATGAAACAAGAGGACAAATCATGCCAACACCAGTGTAGGCATCTTCCTGCTACCAGCCGGTCCGAGACCTCCAAACCAGCACGACAGGTCCATTGACTGGGACTGTTTTCAACCCAGAGACTCCCCATCCACAAGGACAGAGTGGAGCTGCCATGCACTCATAGCTGTTCTGAATATGGAAATGTGCCACAAGTCTCCTCATGCAGTGCCCGACACCTTCCCTGAAGACAACAATATTTTTTCAGTGATTTAATTGCCTCAGACCAGCTTTTTGTGTTGTAGAAGCCTGGAGGAAGCACATACAGCAAGGTTAGGCCACAGATGGAGTGCAATGGCCTTGGAAGAAAACCTGGTTAAAACACATCTGTAGGTGATAGACAAGCTGACCAACTAACTGTGGGCTTCTCATCAGCTCTTGTGCCTCAGCTTGGTTATTTCCTCTCTCTCTGCCTCACTCAACCCCCTGAAAGCAACAAGAATAAAACCCAGTAAAACTCCCGGGACCGGAAGCAGGGATTGGCAAGTATTAGGACTTCGTAAAACTTGCATCTCACTGATTTGTAGTCCAGATTCTCACCTCCAAAGACATTTTGCGCAAGAATTTTAAATATTTAAGATATGCACACATTCTTGCCATCAGGATTTTGGCTTTCTTCCTCTCCAGAAATAAGATTTGGCTCCAAATCCCAGGTTTCCCTCTCAGTTCCTATAAAAACAAGAGGCTCAGTTAGGAAAACTACAGTTGAAAAAAAAAAGTCTCACAGTCAAAAAAAAAAAAAAAAAAAACAACCTTCGGGACATAGGAACTGTTTCACCCAGCTCTTTCACCGGAGGAAACCCACGGGTCTCCTGACTGCCCCTGGGTGCAGTTTGCATACTGGAGGCTTTGCTTGAACAAGACCCCTCAGGCACCCTCCAGCCCCCATCTGCCAGGGAGTCCCACAGCGAAACAAAGGGCCAGCTCCTTTGTCCCAGGAGACAAGGTGCCAACCTGCCTGTCTCTGTTTACCAAAGGGAGGGATGTTAGCAGGGTGAGAATGGGGGGCTGGGACCGTGGCTGGGGCAGAGGCCATTTGTCCTCTTTTCCCGGCTCTCAGGCGCTTTCCCCTCCTTGCTGTCTCCGTCTGATGTCTTGCCAGCCTGGCTTTTTGAAATGCTTTAGGCAGTTATTTAGGAAGCTGCTGATTAATGAATAAGCAAATAAATCTATAATTAGGCTCTACTTCTACAAGGCAAACCAGGGAATGGCCTCATAACCCAAACTCCTGTGAGCTAATTCCCTACAGCTCCATCTACCAAAAGTACAGGGTGCTTTGACCCACGGATAACCCCACGGTAAGGTGGATGCACACACACAACCAGTCCTTTACTCCGTGCTTGCCTTTTCCTGCATCACTACCTGCCCTCAACAGAGAGCAGACAGTGAGGAGATGTTCGGGGCCGAGTCCTAGGACAGACCTGGCAGTTCTATCAGTAATATCAGTCAATAGACATTTTGGGGATGACTGCTGATGACTCACTGTTTTTGCCAGATTTTCTACCAAGATGTATCCCTGCATATGGGGTTGATCTAGAATAGTTTTGATCAAACAGGAGGGTAGATGAAAGCCCTGCACTTACGGAGGCTTTCACATAGATTACATCCCTGTATATACCTACTGCGCGTCCACAACAGCAGCGTGGCCCACGCCCCAAACCACATGTTTGCACACTTAACTGCATGGGAAATGGACAAACCTGGCCAGTGAGATGCATAGGACACTAGTAGTGGACTTTCCTTCCATGGTTGTCCTGCTTACCTCAGAGACCGCACAAATGACTAAAACCGCTGTTGACCTCTCATTTTTCCTCTGTTTGCACGTTACAGGGTGAAGTCTGTGTACTTTGTCTCCCTGCCGCTACTGCACTTTCAACTCAAGTATGTGAAACTACACAAGGAAGGAGAGGTTAAAATAACATCAGACCATAATAAAATAAAGGGAATATACTGTGCATCATAGATCTTCCCTTTACACCACCAGTTCTTTTGCCAGCATGATCTCTGTTGGGTGTTATATTAGAGGGAGGTTTCCAGGGAATTTCACAGTAGGAGATTAAAGGAGCTATAATAAATAAAAATATATGCTATTGTTTTGCATTGCACGCTCAGTCTGAGGAATGACACACAGGTGATACAGAGCAAGTATATATATGTTCCCCCTTCTCTTGCTGTATCTACCCAGCAGCGTCACACCAGGAGCCCTCATGCTTCCTCCATCTGCTCTGGCACTTGGGGGCCCAAAGAGGAGCTGCAGGATTACAAGAGCATTGCTGCTTCCTGGGGTCAGCTCCTCCTGGAGCAGGGACAGAGTTCACTGGCTCTTCCCACTCACCCAGCCTGTTCTTCCCCTGCACAGAGGGTTGCTGTGGTACACCTAACCTGCCCTGTATATTTCTTTAATCTGAGCACCCCTCCCGTGTCTCTCAGCTGCCCAGGAGATGGTTTATAAAATACAGCCATCAGAGGTGGTGTTTTGGGAGGGAGAAAGTTGAGGTAGAGCCCAAGCCAAGAAGCATCAGCACCGAAAGCAGCAGCGGTGGCGGAAAGCAGCGCTTTGAATGATCTCATGAATCAGCCACGACATTATCTACAGTGAAATGCCTGGGAAGGGGTTTCCCATGTCCTGCCCTGACCTGGAAGGCTGAATCCACAGGGGCCTGAAGGGCATTTTGATTGCCAAAGACAAAGGCTAAATCAGAAGGAAATGATATTTTATTTAACCTCTGCATCGGGGTGGGGGCCTGAGGGGAGGGTAGAGGCAGGGGGGCGGTGACAGAGGCTTGAGGATAATACAGGGGATTCAGGACTGATAACTCAGTAACATATGGGCTTTCACTAAAGCAGCGCGTCCTACCAAAAAGCCAATTTCCCTCAACAGGCTGTCAGTGGCTGCCGGGGGAGGGCAGAGCCCTGCACGCAGCCCAGCCTGCTCCGTCAGGGCTGTGCTCTGCCACACTAACGTGCTGTTTGGTGCCAATATGGAATTTCCTTTCGGGAAAGGGCTGCAATAATTGTCTCTCCTATTTACACAGCGCTTTCCAGACAACGTGCCAGAGGCTGGAGCCCTTATACAGGCAAAGCTCTCAGGGACACCCTGACTTAGCTTGAAAGTCAGCTAGGGTTCTGACTGCTCAGCATGATGTTGGACCAGGCTGCAGGACTGGAAACCTGTTACTGCAAGGACCAGATCTCCTGGACGTGTCCCATTCCCAAAGTATGGCTGGTGGCCATAAAAGAAATCACCATCAAAAGGGCTTTGGAGTGGTGATGTGGGATGGGCTTACCTCCTTGTTTACACAGCATTAGAGCCACAAAGGCTTTAAATGCTTTACTGACATGACATTCTTGTAGGAAGCTGCTGTAGATGTCCTGAGGACTGAGGTGATCTGGTGGGTGGGTGGAGAAGGGCTAACTTAGCTGGGAGGGACGCAGGAGAATGCAACAGTGCCTCTAAGGGAAGGAGCGGCCCATACCACCCTGGGTGGTGGTCTTTATGCAATAATGCCCTGAAGGAGGGGTGGGGGTCATACCTGTGCAGTACAACCTTTGGTGCCAGCAAGATGAGGCCTGGGTGGTGGAGTCCACTCTGGTCTTCTTGTAATGAGTCTGAGAGCCCTCCTCTCAATGCAGGGAAGATAACATGCATATCTGAACATCTCCAATTCTTCTGTGAAGCTCTGCCTTTTCAGGACTGTTCTCTCTAGTTTTAGCCAACCTAGAGACACAAATAGGGTGGATCAGAGAACCAGAGGTGTGAGAAATGGCAAAGACCTTCACTCCAGATCATTTCCTCTGGTATTCCATCAGACCAACTAGGCATACAATGGCATTTTACCACTTCCTTTGGGAGGTAGTTTGCATACCTCATACATCCAGGAATAGGTTGTATTTCGCCGAATTTCTGTTTCACTGTAAGTAGAAAATAGTCATGGATGTCAAAGTGAATTTTTACAAGTGCAAAGGACTTAAAAGTGACACCCCCTCCCGCCTTCCCACAGTACCAAAATATCACACGTCAAAGATCCTCCTGCTGAGAGCTAAATTCCCCCTTCACGCAAAGTTCAAGGACTGAGGCTTGTTCCAAGTGTTTCTATTTCAGACTCTTGGTCTTTGACCAAATCATCGCATTTCAGGCTTGTGCTGAAGACCTGAGGACCATATTTGTTTGTACTCCCTATGCACTTAGGGGCCCAGCCACAGCCCCCTGTTCTAGATGTTCAAAGCAACATAAAACCTCAGCCTGTCCTAAGAATGTTCCCCCAGATACGTATTTCCTTAGAGGTCCTGGATCCTTCGGGGGCAGGTCAGGCACACATCAGTTCTCCAGCTCTGCTGTGTAGGGAACCAACAGCAGAAATTGATCTGTGGGGAGCATGACCCAAAGTGCCAAAACAGGGCCTTTAACATTTTCCACTGCCACCAAACCTGTTTGACTGAATTGCAGGTTAAAAAGGCATTGTGTCTATAATTGTTGGGCTTTAGAGAGAATGGCTTTTCCTTTAATGAAATACCTTGCTCATTCCATTTGAAAAGGAACCAAAGACTTCTCAGGTTTATGATAAAGTTGTAAAAATTTTATTTACCCTATATTTCCTGCTGGGTTATTTATGAGGCATTTTGTCAGCTCTCATAAAACTGCCTAGTAAAATATATTTTCTTGCAAAAAAAATAAAATCATTTGTGCGGAACATCTTGAGAGCAGCGAGGACAGAGTTAATGGGATACACACACGTTCCGACCCTGGGAGAAAACAAAACAGAACGAAAGCCAGGCATTGTTGTGCTGCATTAGTTAATAATAGCTTTAGAGCTAAAATCCTGCTCCCACTGATGTTACTGGAAGTTGGTCCTTAATATAAAATAATCAGAGAACCAGCTGCCATGAATTGCAGAGCCCCAAAATGAACCTGAAATGCATCAAAGCACCCAGAAAACACTTCTCCCATTGGGATTTCACAAGAAACACCAGCTCAAGAACTTTTTCTTTAAAATATGGTGGCTTAGATTTATGTAACTCAGGGATGGATGCAAATCATCACTTGGAGCTCAGACCCAAGGATGGTTGATTGCTAATGCAATAACTTTTCCCTAGTTAAGGTTCAAGACGCAAGAAATGAAGCTCCTTGACGTAAATCTGGAGGAAATCCCATCTTGGTAGTTGCTTTTGAATAAATAGCTTGGGCACAGGAAAAGCACAACCCACCCACTCCAGGCACAGCTGGGGTACATGTGCCTTTCTTGGAGCACAGCTTGCCAGTTTTGTGTCACATGTTTGCTTCTGCTCAGTTCTCCGTGGTCCAAACTTTTGCTTTTTTTTTTTGCCTTTTTCTTTCCATCTGTGCTTATGTTCCCTAATCCCAGAGGGAACCTCGAAGCACTAGGTTTGTTGTGCAGCGTTACTCCCGACACCCTTCATTTCAACCCTTGCAGCTCTGCTCCAGCCACACTTAACCACTTGCAGATAAACAGGACACAGGTAAAAAGTTCTTTCCATGTGGCTGCTTGGCCTGGCTCACTCAGGAGCTCAGCAAAGGTATTCTAGCTTGGAGGCACCAGGAATATAAAGGAAACAAGAAAACAATGAATAAAAGACACCCCCCACCCCTCCAGAAAAAAAAAAAAAANAAAAAAAAAAAAAAAAAAAAAAAAAAAGAGAACCAGGGAGGGTTGTTTTTAAAACAACAGCTAGATGCTGGGAAGCAGTCAGAGGCCTTTTGTTCTGTGCCTGTACAGCACTTAGCACAACACAGCCCCAAATTACAGCTGAGCTCCTTGCTCCTGCTGCTGGGCAAGAGTAAAGAAGCAGCAGCCCAGTACGGGAAACAGGCAAGGAGCCAGGTTTGCAAAGGTATTTAAGCGTGTAAAGACACAGGGGGATATTTATTTATGGATGCTGGTAGAGGTCCTGTTTCCTACAGGAGCCAAGGGGCACTGGGCTCACAACTCCAGTGCTTTATCAGTGCCACCAGGTGTTACCTGTGTCTTTAGGTACAGGTAGAGCTGGGTTTACTATTCCTCTCAATAAGACTTATTCTTTAAAAGCTACTCTTATTGCGGGATTGCTTTCCTATGCATCTGAAAAACGCCTTTTGCATTGCAATGTCCTGCCCCAATCACACAACACATTGACAACATTTCGCAACAAGGCAGGTCTGTGCTGCTTTGGGTCTCAGGCTGTGCTTTCCTCTTCCACAGCTGTGTTTCTTAAGGGAGGCAAGGGGATCAGGAGGTGTCTGGGTGACCTGGGGCCTGGAGTTGGCCAGAAATCTCTCAGCCTACTGTTGGGGAGGGAAAGGGGGGAACTGCCTGCTAAACTGAGCAGGGGTGGCTCCCAGAAAAACAGAAAGCAAGCACATAAAGTGGGACATACCAGACCTGAGCTTTGACATACAGTTCAGGAGGTGGCTGTGATTTTAACAGAGAGATTAACCAAAGTAGACCAATCTTCCTCAAGCTCAGCCTTGCCAGAAATGTTTGATACAACAGAAACTATGCTCTACGACTGCTACATTCTCCCTAAACTGAACTAAGTCCATTACATTAACCCAGTAAGCAAATTCGAGTTGGACTTACCTGCAACACTCACCAGCTGTCTAGAAATAAATGCAGAGGAGCTCCAACGCAGGGAGTCTGGAGGGGAGAAATGTGTCCAAAGGCTCTCTGGATGTAATTCTGAGTGTTGGGTAGGTGGAGATGGAGAAGGTAAGCCATTTGCACTCCTGATATCAAACAAGCTCTCAGGGAAATTCCTTCTACAGCTTATTTCATTTAAAAAGAAAACACCTTTGCCTCCCAGCTTTCAAGAGGTTTTGGCATCCTTTGCAACCAGCACAGTCAGTTGTTCCAGAATCAACAGTTTTGGTCAACGACTGACAAGGAAAGGCTGCTTTGCCTCAGTGCACCAGGGAGAAACCAGCAGACATGTGGCAGACACCTTATTTGCACTGGTGGGACTAATGCTTTCGACTCAGCTTGCGAAAGGTGAGCTGGCAGGATGTTAGCATACTGCACGCTTTGACAAACCCCTGGTGATGACAGAGCTGCTGGCATCCAAAGCGATTTGGCCTAGTGGGAAGGTTTCTCCTTTTTTTCCACCTGACCGTTACTATTAATGGAGCAAATTCCAAAATTAAAAGTCAAAAAAACATCTCCCTGTGCTCCAGGCAGGTATCAGAACAGATGATGCTCAAGCTTGAAAGCTGTCATGGATGTTGTCCTTGGGAAGGGAAATGTAAAAGGAGGCAGATAGCAGAGATGTGCCCGCACTGAGGTCTCTGAAAAGCTGCCATTGACGGGACTCCTTCTCAAATGACTCCAGCCATACAAGCAGACATGAGGGTCATAGCTGCCTTTTGTTTTTTCTTTTTTTTTTTTCTCCTCCTTTGCAACGGGCTGTGCTGTTTCTCTTCCCCAAAGCCAACTGGCATCAGTGACCAATTTATTCACTTCAAACACAAAGATATGAGTTGTCTGAAGCCAAGCAAGACCCTCATCTAGGGAACACGCTGGAGCTATTTAATAAAGCTTAGAGACCAGGGAAGCATCCAGGCTTTCCCACCGTTGCAGGAGAAGATGAAATTCTTTAATTGTTTGTGTTTGAGTGAAACTCATATAAAAAGAGGATTTGGGATTCTGAGGAAGCTTTAGAGTGGAGTCTGACCTTAAGCTGTGTTTCTGCACAGCATCGCACGCTCTCACACTGTGCTCCCAGCACCCACTCTGGGAACTCAGCCCTCACTCACGTCCCTCTTACTTAGGTCCATGGGTGGATTCAGAGAGGCAGCAGTTATTTTATCCTATAGTTAACACAGGATCTTTTGGGGCCTGTGGTCCAGGCAACTTAAAGGAAGTTGTGCCTCTCATGGGCAGACAAACACACAGACACTCTGCATCCCATCATGGCTCAACTCTCCAGTATGCAGAAGTCACAAAGTGGCTTGGATCTCACACTACTTCTCCCGTTGGGTTCTCTTCCTAACCCCAGTCTGAGCACATCTGCAACGTTTAACCTGTTCTTCTCTAGCTGTACTCCATGTGGTTCCTAGGTCCTTATCACAGTGCTCAGACTTTTCCAAAGAGCAGTAAAAAGAAAAAACAAATCAAGTTTAGCATATGGATTTGGCTTTAAATGGCAGCAATCTCATCGGACAATCAATTTTCATAATTCTGTGTGGATTCAGGTTTGAAGTTTTGTGAGGCTGATAAGCTGGCTGCTCTTTGGACCTGAAAAAGGTACTATCTGCTTGAGATTGAACCCAAATTTGGAAGTAGCAGTGACAACAAGAGATGTAGGAATACAATCAGAGTAGCCAACAGCCCAGACACGTGATGGAAATGACAGGTGAAGGATTTGAATACGAATTTCCTAAAGCAAAGACAAGCTCATTAATGCTGTAGTCAGCCTGTGTGTCATTTCTCAGTCTTGAGAAAAACAGTCTCGGTTTGGTTGTTGTTGAGATTTTGGTTTTTTGTTTGTTTCTATACATTGATATAGATAAGGAGACCACTGGGAGCTATTTTATTTTTTTTAAATTTTGAAAATCTTTACAGGGTGAGAACTCTGCCTTCTGTCCTTCTTCACCTCACATTCACAAGTCACTTGCAGAGATGAGGAGATGCATTTCTCTTACAGGTTCAAGGAATTTTGGTGTCATTCTAGATATCATAGCTTTGAGTAGAGAACATCATCAAAGCCGTGGCACAAGCACAGGCTTAGAGGTGAAACACAGAACTATTCTTTTGGATCAAAAAATGCCAAAATGCTTGGACGCAAATACTGTCTGGCAGAGAGTAAATCTCACTGATGAGGAGATGATGTAAGCAAGTTGACAATAGAGAAAAAAAAAAGTCACAATAGGATTGGCTGGTTATCTCTTCTCCTTAAATTATCCTACTCTTACCTACCACATACCTACCAGGTATAACTAAAGGGATTAAGGCATTTCAGTCTGGGAAGTAAACAACTGAGAGAATATAACAGAAGTCTATAAACTGCTGAGTGGTGCTGGCAAAGGTGAATCAGGAACAATCATTTATCACCTTCTCCAGCAGAGGTAGGGAGGTAGGGAGCAACTAGTGAAACGAAGAGGAGGCAGAGTCAGAACAAACAGAAGGCAGCATCTGGGCAGCGCACGCTACAGCCTGGCCCCACCGAGTCTCTGTTTTGAAAAACAATCCTGATGAGGGCTACCAGCCCTGACGAGGCCCAGATGAACAAGCACCAAATCTCTGCATGCTTAACTGAAGTGCAGGTTTGGTTAATGACAGAGAACTTTTGTGAGAGGTTGCCTCAACTGTAGGGAAGGCAAATGCTTTCAGTCAACCCTAAAAAATTAGGTTTAGCCTTTTTCTTTCCTGGAAGTGACATATGAGTGGGTTTCAAGCATTCCACCAATCCTGGATGACAGCAATATTTAAGCAGTTGAAGCATGGCATAAGCTGGTTCAAATTCTCATGCTGCAATCCTGGTTTTACCACTAGTTTATCATATGGCACTACTAAAAACATCTGAGGTCTTGGCATATGAAGGGCATCAAATCAACAACAAGCTGGGGGGCCTGCAGTCTAAAATTTGGCTCAATTTGTCAACTTCTAGATGAAAATGGCAGCCTTTGCCCACTGGTATCTCAGGAGGATGGGACTTCACCTAATACTACAGAGGTTCGGGGGTGCCTAAATGTTAATTGGGCATATTTGAGTCAGACTGAGTAGATTAACCTCCAGTTTTTCAGGGTAAATTGTCAGATGGCAGAGCCATCTTCAAACTGGGAAATGCAAACAAGGAAGGAAAACATTCAGTTTTGCATTCTGAATGAAAATGCAAATATTTTATTACTTTTTTTTTTTTTTTCACTTGAGCTTCAGTACTGGCCTTCTCTGATTCTACACCTTCTGGCACAGGAATGAAACCAGTCTAATCTCAGCAACTGGCTAAGGAATGCTCAGGCTTTCTGAAGTCCCAGCCCACTCAGTTAGCTGTATTTCTGAGAGAGAAACAGCAATCGTTCTACTTTTAACATCAATAACACCAGTTATTCTCTCAAAGAATTATTATCAACAATTCCTTTGCTATATTTACAAAGAAGCAGGGCTATTCTTAGTGAAAACACTAAAAAAGCCATTTTATTTAGCTTTCTTGGCAGTTATACAAAAATGTAAGGAATGTAGTCAGTTAAAAACATCAAATCCCCAGCACGAGCCTATAAGAGCTTTCTAATGCATATTTACAGTATAGAAAGCAACCGCTTTCCTGTTTTGTAGAACAAACAGGGAACCTTCTCTTTTCCTCCTAGCTGTTCCTGAAGACCAAACATTAAGTTTGACACAGAATGCTGCTTTTAATGGTGCGGGTTGTAAACTTTTAATGCCTAGAAAATGGAACTTTATAATACAGCTTTCTTTTCCTAAAAAGGAATTGGAGGCCAATTTTACTGCTGGTTTTAGGAAAGCTCTGAATTGGCAGCCCAGGGTATCTAAATACTCCTTTAGCCACAGCTCGGTTTGCCACAGGGAACAGCAGTGCTAACTTCTTCCATGCTGCTCCTCGTTGAGGCAAGGACGTGCCACCCCAGAGAGAGGGGGACTGCTCAGATCTCACCATACTGCCAGTGGGACCAGGGAAAAACGCTATTCCCATTGGGACCCAGTCAGTGCAGGGACACAGTGATTTGGGAACACAAGCAGGGGACCACACCACTGTTCCCATACATGCAACAGCACCTCAATATTTTCCTCCAGCCTCTGAATACCATCAGGAAAAATCTGTATTTTAGGGGCATTATTTACTGCCTAGAACAGAAATGGGGGTGTGTTCAGGTCACAGCTTTCCTGATGATGCTGAAAACAAGCAAAGCAACAGAAGACATAGGTTATTGCTCTAGTTGTTTGGGTTTGGGTTTTTTTTGTTTTTTTGGGGGGAGGGGCGGGGGGCGTGTGTGTCTGTGCGTGTGTGTATGTTAATGGGTTTGGCTCTTACCTGGTGAAAATGGACAATGCTACCAATGTTACTCATACTGCACAAAGCCCCAGAGATTTCCAAATGGACACAAAAATACAACCTTTAAAGAGTAGTCTATTTCATGGGGAAATGACAAAACTCAGTCTTTCGGGATTTTGTAGATTAACTGGTACTGACAACATACTGCAAGGAACAATCATCCACAGACAGGGATGCAGGTATTCAAGTTCTCCCTCTTTTTCAGCTATAACTCAAAAAACCCTCTATTTCTCTTTTAGGTTTGCCTGTGTTGGAGGGTTCTGGTCTCCCAAGCGAGCTTGAAATTAAAGATCTGAAAAGGTTCCTGATCCCATTCCCCATACTTCAAATTATCTCAAGCCCCCCAGGTTAGAGTCATCATACTCCTCTATCCCCTGTCCTATGAACCGTACCACCATTTGTTGTTATCTGGTTGCTAGCAAGCCTGATGTTTAAAATATGTTTTCAGCGGTTTCCTCCTGAATCTCCTTTAGGGAGGTGATAAAATTGCCTTTGAAGTACTCTATAAGTTTTTGTTTTCATAATGGATATTCATTACATTCATTGAATTTCTCCAGATTACTGCCTGTTCCCTAATGTTTTTTTTTTCCTATCCTTGTACAAGACAGTGACCAAAAAGGACAAAATCCTTCCTTGCCCTACACTGAATCGGTGCTCCAAAACTGGAAAGGAGTTTGGCTTCCTTTGCCCAAATAGTGTTGGCTACAGCCCTGAGGGTTTCATCCTCCTCCCAACCAAGAGGGCCTCCCCCTCCTCAGCCCGTTCAAATGTGCCTCAACCCTGACGCTGTGGTGGGAAGCAAATATGTCACGCAATCATCTTGCAGCGCAATGTGCCAGGGCCTGACAAATTAGCCTGTCGTGACGCCCTGCCGCTCTGTTGGCACGTGGCACAAAGCAGTGGGAACACAGCCTGGCTCCCGCTACCCTGCCATGGCACAAGGCGATGCCAGGTCGGAACGAATCCTAAAACAGCCCATAATCACGCTACAGAGAAGGGACAGATCCTAGGGGAGCAATCCCTCCTCGTGGCAAGAGATGCAACCCCAAACAGGATTTCTATGGGCTTTTGTGATTTGTACCATAACCATATGCTTTCTCTTTCCATTTCAGAGCCATCAGAACTGAGCAAGCCTTCATCCGGAGAAAAACAGGCAAGAAAATGACCGCACTTGAAGGGAGTGAGAGGAAACAGGAGACTCCTTCAGGCCCTTGGCTCTCATTTGCTGTCATGTAACAGTTTCATCATTGTAGGAAGTGTCAATAAGATACCAACAGGGTAAACAATTGTCAGACAGATTTTCACAGAGCTAGTTGACTGGACCATGGCTGCTTTGTACACAATGCCAATGCAGTGTCATTTCTAATGGAGGAATTTATACAGCGTAATTATGTCAGAATTTGCTCCAGGCTACACACAGTTGCATTATAAACCTGGCCATTGCCATGTGATTAGTCAGAGCTTTAAATAACACTGAAAGTAATTATATCAAGCAAGACGAAGAAAAGTGGTGCATTCCAGTGATTGCCACATACCAGCCCCTGAAGGGGGTTACCTGGTGGTGATGTCCCCTTTATTGCTGGAAGTTTTGATACCTTAGGCCACATCCTGATCACCTGACTCACAAACAGTTTAAGGACCCTCTCAGTTTGGTCCCTGTAATTATGGATCAGAGGGAACTTTATGTAAGTGATGATAAGATTCCCAGATGATTGGATGTAGATGCATGCGATTGAAATGCAAAGAGCAAGGAGGATGCCCACACAGCAGCACACGGCCAAAGGAGCTTTGCATCAGAGAGATCCCACTGCATGCTTGTAGGCATAGGTGGATGTCAGGCATCCTGTCAGCAGTGGCCTGAGGGTTAAGGTTTCTGCAGAACTGGTCTGACTAAAGAGAAAGGGCATGTTTTGCTCCAGATGGTGGCACTGGAATGAGCAAGGTTTCTCCAGGCTTGCCAGAACATGGTATCACTTTACCCAGGCTCTGCAAAAGTGAGGGCTCCATCCAGGAGGAGCAGAAGGAGGAACTGAAAGAGAAAGTGATTACTGGATTAAGGGTGAGCAGATCATAAGGTTATGCGATGTTTTGGTTTTGCCCTTTCCATCAGAAGAGCCATGATCACCTAGCATCCTTAGATCCCCACTCCCAGAGAGAAAAAAAAGCAGACCCTTAGCTTTCCAAGTTGTGATGAGCTTCAAGTCTTGTAAGGGGGACAAAGCTGGCTGATGTTTCCCTTGTTCTGGCCCTGGTCCCTCAGGGCTCTTGCAAACTACGCCAGTTATAGCACCTCTCCTGAGGACTGTTCCCAACAATAGTTGGGAATTGCTGTCCTACAGCAGCTTTTAATGTTGCCTGCCTTTGTTCCTTGCTCTGTGTTACACAGGGTGTTTCCCCTTCTTTCCAGTAAATGCTCAGCTGGACCTGAAGCAATGCATGGAGGTTATACCTCTCAAGAGCTCATGAGGTCTGAGGCATTTGCAGCTAAATCTGCTGCTATTGCTGGTGAAATATATCTGCAAAGTATTTGCTGTAGAGAAGGCAGAGACACTCAAGGGACTGTACAGACACCCTTTTAGAAACCAGGTGGATAATTCATGAGAAATCCCCACTACTTCTGCTTCCACCTGGCCTGAAGAGCTACAGAGACCAACAACTGCTTGTGGTATCCCGGCATTTCTGCTTTTGTCTGGGATGGGAATTAAACGAGGGAGTAGATAAACAATAGAAATAACAGAATGGGGGAGGATTAGCCAAATCTTTTCAAATTTCAGCAAAAAAGGTTCTCTTTGGTTTTATGACCAGACATTCAGAATAGTTTTCACTTACTCTGGGCTGATTCACCCTGCCCCTTCCTTTGACATCATGAATTGGTGACTGAAGCACCAGGTTTTGCATGCTGTTTCAGCTGCAGCTGAGCTCTGTACAGAGGTGTCTGTCCACAGCTGTTCTTCATGGCTCCTATCCAGAGGTTGCTACCTCTTCTGATCTGCCAGCGTATCTATTTGTGTTGTCAACTCTTTGTGTCATCACTTTCCCAGCCCTATCAAAATAGTCCTGCTTACAGAAGACTTAAATTAAATGGGCTTTAAAATACAGAAGCCACGTAGGTCTTCACTGGGATGGGACTAAGTGGAAAACTGCTGTTAAACAGTATGTTTAGGTCAATGCCTTGAGCAAGAGAACCAGGACAAACATCCATCCATCCCTCTTTTCCACTCCCTTTCTCACTTGACATGGTAAAGAACTTCCTCAACATGTTGAACTGGAATAAAACTAACCCAACCAAAACTGACTTTCTTTTTGCTACTCAGCATCCTGAACAAGTTCAGAGCAGGATTCAGTGAGCCCCAGAGCCAGCGCGAGGGGGAAGGCTCCTGTGCATCCACAGACCAGATACATTACTATAACAAGGTATGTCTCTCTAGGTCTTAGTCTCAAAATCTGCATTGCTGAGCTGCTGTGAAAATAAAGGATGCTGCAGGCAACAGAGTGGGAATTGAACAGAGGTAAATTTGAGTTTCAAATGAGAGAAAGAAGGGGGTGGGGTGAAGAATGAAGAGTGATGAGAAGAGATGCATTTTTTGAACAAAGCACCAGTGTTTTATAGAACAGGATTTCTCCTGAATTTCTTGAAGTCTGGTATTTTTGTATCTATCTCTGGACGGTAATTCCTAGTCATTTTATGTCACGTCATCAGCTGTTCCAATGGAGACAACCTTGTAAAACTGCTGCTGCATTTATCAAATGTGCATTCATGTATGTGCACAAGTGTGTATCAGCTGTGAAAAAGGAAGTAAAAAACAATACCCTGATCAAATCTTCTGTCTGAGCTGCTTTGCTTCAATGCAAGTAGTTCAAAAGTATAAAGCCTCAAATCTTAGGTGAGAAGTAAACTGATATATGGGGTTGGTCGGCTTGCTGTGATTTACCTTTCAGACCACTCTGGTCTGAAAAACCTGAATGTTCACCTGGGATTGGTTTTCATTTTGAACTGGAGGGGGGGGGGTTGACAGCAGGAGTGCTTTTCGTTAAGGTCTCCCAAATGTTTGCTCACAAGTTTGTCCTATGAGTGGAAAGAGCACTTGGTTCTGTGCTAGGGATCTGGGAGCACACAGGTGTCAGTTCTGGCTAGAGCTAGCTGTGGCTGTACTGCTCTGACCACTGGAGTCCTGAACTGGCAGTCCTGGTCCATAGCAGCCATGCATTCGGCTGACTCCTTACCAAAGCAGTGCACTGAGAAGTGGTGTTGGCTTAATATTGCCAGTGCCCCAGGGTATCCAGCCTGTCTCACCTCACAAAAAGGTGATGCTTACCTGCTTCACCCCACAGCATTGCTGTGGCAGATGGGGGATGCTCCGTTACCAAACTGTGCTGATGAGCCATGGCTTGGGGGGCCTTTAGGCTGGTCCAGTCCCTGTTCTGAGACAGCTCAGAAAATATTTCAGGGATCTTCCCACTTCCTGCAGCTCCCCTGCTTGAAGGAGAAAGAGAAGTAACTTTTCTTATATCTTCAGGCTTCTATTAATAGGTGCAGAAGTCACTGTGCCATGGCAGCCTGGGGAAAGGCAGAACCCCACTGCACCAGACCTTGCACTTGCAAGAGCAAATAGAACAAAAGACAAGCCAAAAATGTGTGTGGGCACAGATGCCTCATGTTACAGCCCTGTATTCCTCTTCAAAACACCGCAAGGTGTTGGTGACCATGGCTCCCAGATGAGAGAAGGAGGTTTTGCTCTAGGGAGTGACCCAAAGACCTGAGAAGATCATGCGCAGTCACGGAGGGCTGCTGGGTTTTCACTGAACCCCTGAGCTCCTCTGGTTCCTCCAGCAGTGTACGACCCTGGCACAGCTTTGCAGGGGAGTGAGCAAGGCCAACCAGCCTCCAGCTCTAGGATGTGCCAAATTGTTTTGGTCCCTTTGACATGGAGTTGGAAGCAACAGATCCCAGAAAATCTGAAAGATGCACAGGCTGCCAGAAGCATCAGTCGGTGCCAGATGGGGACTTAGGGACTTTAACCCTCAAAGGTAATAACAGCACCATCATGGACTGCACCAGAGTTGTGAAGCCTCAGAGAAGACAGATTCGAGCAAGAATAAAGAAATGGAGAACAATCGTTATATTCTCCTATATTAAAATGGTCTAAGAACTACATTGAAGCAGTTTTGCCTCCTTCTCTTGAGCTTTTCTGAAATACCATCTGTGGCTTTGAGTGTTAAAAAATGAAAATCACCATCTGTGATGAACAAGACATTGGGATGAAGTGGGGGCAGCCAGGTGGGACAAGGGAATGGGATATGCCAAGGGGAGGATCAGGACAAGGAAAAGGCACTCTGGAGAAAAAGGAAAAAATATTGGTGGAGGGAGAAGGTGGTGGTGTGGCAAAGAAACCCTTGCAGTGACAGTGTCCTGGGAACTGCATCCAGTCAGCGTGGCTCGCTCCCGGCCCCCAGCCTGGTCCAACTGCAGCAACATCTGTTACACTTGAGCTCTGCTCGGTTAGTGGCATGTTTGTTTAATTGTGGGCCTGGTTTGTTATTTTGCTTCCCATTAGGAAGCTGAAGAAAGGAGGAGGAGGGTGTTTTCATTCTGGGGAGCATTTCACCAGGACAATGAGTTTTTTTTCCATGGCACTGGGTAGTCAGAACTAGCTGTACTGCTCCCCGCAACAAGGCAGACGCCTCTGAAGCCCATTGTTCAACCTGATGCATTAAGGGCTCACACTTGTAATTTTGGCGCTGATCCCCCTCTCCCATTGTGTGAGCAGAATGGGCTGAAAAAGGAGAGTCTGTCCTCTTTATCTGGCAGCAAGAAAAGGAGGCTGCGGTGGTGGCAGCGGCTCCTCTGCCCGCCAAGGCTTTTGCTCTCCTGCGGCGGTAGTGGGGAAGTGGGGAGATGGCTTTGAAAGCTTCCCTGGTCACTCCCAGGAAAGTCACCCAACTTTCACTCTCTGCTGTAGCTCCTTGGCCTCCCTCCAATTTTCCCAAATTCATCATTGGGTATTTTGGAAAAATATGATTTCTTCCTGCCTGACTGCCCAGGCTCTTTTTTGTATTAACAGAAAAAGAGAATTATTGAAAGGGGAATTTTCTAGTGTCGGACTGACAACCCTGAAGACCAGTACCCTCTGTCTCTGCATCCATTGCAGCCAGAGCATGGCAGGAGCAAACATCCACAACACCAGCCCCTACCAGAGAGGCATTTGTCTCTAACCTGGATCAGACTAAGGCAGTGCTGTCAGAGGGCTTTCATGGCGTGAACATGAGCAACCTGGTCTAGTGGGAGGTGTTCCTGTCCATGGGACCCCACCTCAAACCACTGGATCCAGGCTTTGTATCTACTGCAGTAACATGCTGAGCCACAAGGAACATTTCAGACATCAGCTTAAAAAGCAAAGCAAAAAACCCCCTTTCTTTAAAATTATGGATGGATTAAAAAAAAAGAAAAAAAGAAAGAACCGAACATCAGAAGCTTAAATATAAACTTAAATTAGTAAACAGGCAATACAAACAGAGCTCTGACTTTGCAAACATTTACATACGCAAGAATCCTGGGCACTCTGAGCTCAAGAGGAAGGATCATGTGTCTAAACAGACTTATGTGAACCAGTCTGCCAGGACTGGGCCTGACACTGTAAAGGCTTTTGGGGTGTGTGTTGTCCTCTCTTAGAGCTGTACAGCAGGGATCCCCTGCTGAGCTCCAATAAGAGTCCACATCTGACCGGAACCTCACAGCAGAAATAAAATGCCTTGAATCCTAAGCAAGCTGGACAGAAACATCAGAAAAATCTGGGGAAAATGTACAGTTAAGTCAGAAGAGAGATGCAGATGCTGAAGATGACTACAAAAATGCTTCCTACCTTCAGTTTTGCAGGCTCCAGGGTGTCCAGCCCTACTTTGGTGAGGGTGTGCTCCCTGTGTCTAGTTTGTCCCCTAAAAGAGGACCCAGCCATACCTGGATACATCACATTGACCCCAAACCTTACCCCCAGGCCTGCTGGCTCCATGTTACCTTTAGAAAAGGACTTTTCTTGGCTGCAGTTGCAGGATTGCAGGTGATCACCTGGCTGGAACCTGCACTCTGGTCACAGCTGGGAACCTCTCTGTGCCAGCAGCATTCAGAGCTTAGTGTTTCAGGTGAGCTGCCCCAGCTGGTGGAGGCGTGGGCAGAGGAGTGCTGCTCCTTTCTCATAGCTCTGGGAGAGCAGGGTCTGACCTGGGGATGGAAGAAGTGTCTCCTTGTGTGAGAACCTGACAGAAAAATAGGATGTCTCAAAGCTCATTTGTTGCAAGATATCTGCCACCCTCAGAATCATTACAACCCCCTCCTGGACCAGCTATTGGACTGGGACCTAATTCCTTGATGAGCTTCTTCCCCCAGAACCTCAAAGACAGTTACATGTTGCTAAATTATGGCAGGAGCTTTACACAACTAAGAGGCTTGCTACCAACTATTCAGACTCACTTTACTGAGCTAATTCCATCCACCTTTGACTCTAATTAGATGCCTTGACCATTAGAAACTACAGATTCTAGCCCCTCAGACCAAGAAATATTGATGGCCAACGTAGGACTTGTGAGGTTTACCTGTGTCTCAGGCCCCATCTCTGCTGGCTTCAGCTATGATGTACCAGCTACACTAGTATGGCAAGACTCTATCTTCCTTCCAAACATGTGCCTTGTACATTGCAATCATCATCTTGCCACACCTGTCTCAGCACACAACCTCAAGAGAGAGGAGGCATCATCATACCTGCTGATTTCACAGATAGCAAGTCCTCCTCAATCACCATTGACTTCCACTAGTGTCAGCCAGGTGAAAACAGCAGCGTCTTTTTCTTGCTGCACTCACGTGGACAGACTGACCTGATACAAAACTCCCCTCTGCAGAGCAGAGATCCAGCCTCAGCTTTTGCCAACCACAATTTACGTGAGTTTCTGTACCATATGAGATGCAGTTTGCTAACCCATACCAAGGCAGCAGAAGTCTGTGGGTGTTGCCTGCATGGATGCTTTAAGCCAGAAGTAAACTTATTTGGGATCTGGCACTAAAATGACTTTATGGGGCACACTGCAGCTCCCAGCTGCTTGGGCAGCAGCTTCCATCTCAGCTGGTGACAAGATGACCATCAGCACAACAACCCGTGGTCAGAGGCTTGACAGCACTGTAACTTAACTTGATTCTAAGGTCTGCATGGAACGAATATTAAAGCGAGGTCTCTGTGCTGCAGGGCTCAGTGAGCCAAGAGACTCTGTTACAGAAGAACTGTCCATTAGCGCAGGAGGCAGTGCAGATGCTATCTAGCTGCGGTATTATCCCTTGCTGTTCTAACTTAGCCTTGGACAGTTAAGATCTTGATGACATTATGAGTGGGGCTAGGGGCAAACTGTGGCCACAGCCAGATTAATAGCGCACCCAGGGCCTTACTTGGGCGGTGCTGTCTGCTAATGCAGACACTTGCTGCTCTTGCTGCTCCTCTCCTGCACTTTCCTGTTCCTGCTCCACTGTGCAGAGCCCCATAGCTGTACCAGAGCAATCACAAGGTAAGTTTAAATAAAATCTGAAAAAAAAAATGAAAACACATCCCCAGGTTACATCCCCAGCCGCAGTGAGCAAGAGGCAGAGACACATTTGTTGCTTTGTGGGGCAAAACATGAGATGGCAGGACAACCTCCTCTTCCCTGGCATCCACCCCTGCGCCTCCCAGAGAAGTATTTATCACCCTCCAGCCGAGGGGCGTGTGATGTTTGCTTAAGCTCAGGCTGGTTTCGCGTTTTCGCAGTGATATGATAATTGCGTTTAGATAGCCCTGTCTCTCTCTGCTGGGCTTTTCAGAGGGCTCTCCT
The DNA here is from genome assembly GCA_013400375.1 of Thinocorus orbignyianus. Taxonomy (NCBI): domain Eukaryota; kingdom Metazoa; phylum Chordata; class Aves; order Ciconiiformes; family Thinocoridae; genus Thinocorus; species Thinocorus orbignyianus. Next base: position 2,683,679 of record VXBW01002926.1, read on the forward strand.
GGCCCCCAGCAGGGCTAATTTAAAAGCAGCTCCGCTCTCAATGACACGCCACAATGTTTTCAAAAAGAAACAACCAGCAGTGGCTCTCTGGAAAAATAACAAAGGGACCCAATTACAAGCAAATGTGTTGAAGGGTCCCGGGGCCGTCTGTGGGCAAATTAGGGCCAATTAAAGGTCAAAATGATTTAAGGTATAAGGACAAGAGAGAGCAGGGAAACAATTGGTCAGATTCCTGCACAGAGTAAGTGTCTGCTGCTTAGTTTGAATACCTTCTAATGCCCAAGCGGTGGATAAACCTCAGAGTTGGGGTTATATCTGATTTTTAAATCAGCAACTTGCCGTTGCATCCGTTCTTGAGAAAGTGCTCGGTGCACTCACAGTCAGCAATCCACCTCCAATGAGCACTGCTGGGCCCTGGCAGCTTGCATGGCCCCTGTGCAATCTTGAGTGCTGTGAGGCAGTAACCAGAGGATGAGTTGTATTGTCACCTGCACGCTGTGCAGAGGGTTTGTGCTGGTTATCAATGCTGAGTGGCAAGGGGGTCTCAACGTAACACTCCAGGTCCCCACCAGCCAAGTCGTGGTTGGGGTTTGGACCAGCGCTTCTATCAGCTTCACTCAACACAGCCTAAAGTTAGGCATTTTCTTTGGAATTGCTGTGTGCACCCAAGAGTTGGATGCCTCTCCAGCGGGAACGGTGACCTGCTGTTCTGCATGAGAGCCCTGTCCTGTTCACCTGTGTCCCTCTGGCCACGCTGCTGCTGCAGCTCTGACCTCTGCCTGGACTCCCGCTGGCTCTCTGACCTACTGGCACATCCATGGGCAAGCTGGTTGTGATTGTTCTGGGCACTGCTGAGCCTTTACATGCGCTTTGCGGCAAAGGTTGCTTGAAATGCAGGAGTAGACACAACCCTGAGGTTTGGAGGCTGAGGGATGATGCTCAACCACACAGTTTTGGTTTTGGTTTTTGTTTTTATTTTATTTTTCACCATTATTAGAGAAGGCTCTTTGGGTTGATGATTTGGAAACATTTAAAACAGTCGCACTCAGCTGAAGCTCAAAACCCTCCTGCTGCCCAGGTACCAAAGCAAAGGGATAAGCAACTTTCCCCCTATCCAGTTGCAGAGGGGAGGACTGCAGCCTCCTCACTAAGACCTCAGATCTGTGCCCTCATGGACGAGATCACCTTTACCCACCTGAGAAAGCTGAAGTCTCATCCAGAAATTGTCCAACACATGAATCTGTAAATAGGTGGGGACTTCACATGAAGTTTCCTGCCAGGATTAGTCCCTCTGCCTGCAGCCAGTAAAAATACCCCAGCAGTGCTGCAACAAAGACAACATGATAAATACTTTCACCAGATCTATTTAAAACCAGAGAACATGTTCAGCCTGCTGTTTTCTGTTGAATTTCAAATTAACATTATGGAGAACGTGAGCTTTCACATTATCATTTTTATCCAGAGACAAAGAAGCCTAGAGAAGGTTTGAACTCCTAATTCCCTCCTGGCATCTCCCCTGGTTCATAGTGAAGATCCTTACTCACACCCAAAAGAGTTAAACTGCAAAGCAAGGAGTGCTCTGCCAGCTGCAGGAGGGAGGGATGGCAGGGGATGGTAGACCCTGGTAGAATAAGGTGGGCACTCTATGGTTTTGGTGAAATGCCCTCCCTCACATGGGAATCCAGGTCTCATTTCAGTTTCATCCACCCATCACTGTCACATTTTAGTAACGGATTGAAATGTAAAGACAAAAAGCTCTTTTTCTTTTCTTTTTCGATTCGCCCTCGCCCCGACTCCCACCCCCCAACAAAGAACAGAGGGGACATTTGTAAAAAAGTAAACTGAACATGTGAAATCACACATCCCTTGGTGAAGAATTGCTGAAATTCAGGGGAAGACTCAGGGCAAAGAAGTCCTGACATAACATTTTGAATAGCCCATTCTGCTGGTTGGCTTTATATAAAAAGCAAGTAAAACCATACAGGAAGAAAAGGCACCATGAGTGCTTTTACCCAATTATTCACCATCCCTTGATATCTTCATTGTCCCCTGCCTGAACTGTTTGGAAACAGCTGGTTATTGGTGACATGTTTCTATACAGACTTGCTTAAAAAGACCCCACAAATAAACCTTAAAAAAACAACAACAAGAAGGAAAACAAGAAAAACCCCATCTTACAAATGTCTCTAAAACATCCAGCCCTGTCCCATCTCATCTTGCCCCCTTCTTACCATCTCCAGCTGGAAAAAGAGACCATAAAGCAGTTTTGTGCAGTCACATGTAAATCCCCTGTCTCTGTTAAGGCGAGAGATTAGCCTGTTAACAAAGTTACCTTGTCACCTACCCTGCTTAATCCTTGCATTTCAAAGCGTAATTTTATTGAGCGCCTTGGAGCTGAAATCTGATGTGTGTTATTTATTTATTTATTCAGTTTAATCACTCCCTACCTTCTTTTATTTTTTAAATTCACCTGGAGCTCAATTTTTTCTTTTTCTTTTGGCCTTACTGAAACCAGTGACTTTTGGAAAGGCGGTACCTCTGCCATTTGTATTAATTTTAATGTATTTGTTTAACTCTTCAGGGACTGAGGCAGTGCAAAGGCACCCCTCCTCTCCTCCCCCTTTCCCTACACCTTTCTGAGACGACAGTCAGACAGTCTCCACACAGTGCCGTACGGCTGGTGGTGCAGCAGAGTATCCTGGCCATAAATCTGTCAATACAAAGAGAACAACACGCACACAAAAAATGTGGCTAAAACCAAGAAATGTAGCATAATTACAGGTTCATTACTGCAAACAAAAGCATCCCCTGATCCCACCCCTTTGGCAGGGACGGGAGCAATTCAAACAGGCTCATTATGTAGTTACCTAGCCAGGGTCAGAGCCTCCTGAATAGCTGCTGTGGCTCTGCTTATTATCCGGCCCAGGACGCCGGGAATGCGCCTGTTCGAGCCGTGGAGGTGCAAGAGTTCTGGGAGTAGCGAGGCTCCAGGTCTGCTCTTCTCTCCCTTCCCACCTATTGTTATCTCTCCCTTCAGAAGATCTGCCTTCGTACTGGCTTTAAAGTGCATTTAGCCAAGGCAAAAGGTGCCAGGTTGACAGCCTAGGGGAGTGAAGTCTTGTGCTGATCTGCCCAGTGGGGACATCATGGAAATGGGAGAGGGAGACTGGGGGCAGCAGCGGGCATAGTAAGGGGGACAACAGTCCAATCTCCATTGCCTGCTCCGTTCCCTCTCCAAGGCTGGATGCCAGCTGCCCAAGGCATGTGGTTCCCTGCAGCCCATCCAGCAAACACCTCTCTGCTTGGAAACAGCTCGCACCTAACCTGGGCTGGAAAATCACAACTTTCTAACATGTCCCAAGTTTCCCAAGAGTTTGAGGGAGTTCCCAACACATCAAACTGGCATGCTGCCTTGGACCAGCAGCCAAAACTTTTGCCCAAGACGTCTTTTACTGCCCTGTGTGAGCCCATGCTCCATCCCATCCCTCTTTCCCCGCTCCCAGCCACTGGCAGACGCCCGAGGAGCCCAGGGATGCAGCCGGCGCTTTTTGGATGTTTCCAGCCTGGGCTTCCTTTCTCACCGGGCCGGGAAGCGGCGTGAAGTCCCCTTCGACACCACGTGCCCCTTCCAGAGCCACAGCTTCCCTCTCCGGTGGCCGAAGAATTGAGGAACTCCAAACGGCACCGCTGAATATTCAGGGAACCTGACAGCCCCCTTCCCCTCCGCCTGCAGTGGCGGTGAGTGCCGCCAGTGCGCCCACGCCGAGCCTGCCTCCATCTATAACCCAAACGTCAAAACATTTCCTCTTGCAGCCCCGTTCGGCTCGTGGTAGCCCCGATCCCAGGTCCTAGTCACGCTGCTTTTGGGGTCTGCCTCGCCGAGCCATTACTGTCACCGCCCCACTGTGCACAGATAAGAATAGGCTGCTTCTTCTGACTCATTTAGCTAAAACAATGGAGCCACCAGAGGCCAAATGAATCCCTGGTGACTTCAGCGAAGTTACACCAGGCTAAATTTGGTCCCAAGCGTACAATTAGCACAGAGGAGAGCTCAGTGTCATGACAGTCTCTTGGCTCTTCCTGCAGGCTCCCTTCACCAAGCTTTCCCTCTCTGCCGAGGGGCTGGGTGCTCCTTCTCGGCCACCTCGCCGCTCACATCTTGCCATTTCTGGGCACTGGGAAGGGCACCCTGCAAGGGGAAAGGCAACCCATCACCAGCAGTTTTTGTCCTGGGAAGGGCAGATCCTGTTACCCTTGGTGGGTACGAAGAAAGAGCTGGTTCTTCCCGCCTTGGGCTTGTGAGAAAATGAAACCCATTCCCTGCGGAGAAGTGCCTGCAGGCATCCGTCCAGCGCTGGGCATCCTCCCGATGCCTTCACCTGGTTGAAAGCCTCTCTCAGGTCTAGTGTCCAGTCCCCTATGTGGCCACATAACAGGCCTTTAAACTCAGTCCCAAACAGCCTTTTATCACCATCTGTTCCGCGGTAACTAGGTTCCTGCTAGTAATAGCCAAACCACCAATGTACACTTTTTCAACGTATTTGTATTTCAAACACTGAAAAAATGCATTGGAGACCATACAGGAATTTTCTCTGGGGACTCTTGGTTGACAAGGTGCTCCAGGAAGGGGAGGTATCACCCATCTACTACCGCAGCCACACAGAAGCGTCAGGTCCAAAAAATAGAAGGGGCAAAAATAAATTAGAAAAAAAAAAAAAAAAGCAACTAACCAGACCTTTTCAAACTCCAGAAACACTTCCTCAAAAAAATGGTTTTGTGTGTCAGGCGTGAGCAGAGCCTGGATGGCAGAGCTACTTCCACTCACCGCTCCGCAGCGAGGTGCAGGCAAAGCTGCGCTGCCAACAGCCCTGTGCGGCATCAGGGCTTTGCTCTGAGAAAACTCCCGCCAGCCTCAGAGAGAGGACGTGTGCGTCTGTCAGAAAAAACATTAAGTAATGAAAAAGCATTGAATGATTCAAAAAAATAAAATAAGAGGGGAACAAAGAGCAGAGTGTGGGCCTGGAAAAGGTCTGTTCTTGATGCCTCCCTCTCTGTGCCCTGCTGCCCCCTCTGGCTCCACAACCCAGAGGTTTTTCAAACATACAGACTTCTCATTCCTTTGACAATTCTTCAAAGGCTCCAGGATTTGAGGGAACTTCCTGTTTCATTGCAAAACCTCGCTTTCTTTTCCTTTTCCAGACTATTAAACCCCTTGCTAACGAAGCGGTGTTTGCCGTGTGTCCGACGACCCTGACTGCCGCGTGACATTAAAGTTACGCTGCTCAAGGTGCTCAAGGTCCTTACATTCCCCTTCTGACCCCTGTGTTTACTGCAGAACAAAATCTTGTTAAACTCAACACTGGAAAATATATTTCCTCCCTCACATACCCACAGCAGTTGTTTTAGCGTTGCATGGGGCTGTGTGTATTATTTTGTTATTGTAGGGTTGCTGGTGACAACTGATCTGCACACACCGCTTTGTTGTTGTAGGGTTGCTTTAAAATCCTGGGCTCCTGGTCTTAGTTTCATTTATTTATTTAAGGAAAAAGGTAGTTTTAAGGGTTGAAAAATAAACATGTTTAAAGACATACCAAGACATGGGGAAGAGATGGCGTGGAGAGGAAATCCTGTCAAACCTTGGGCCTCGCCTGCCCGTGCTGTGCCCATCGAGCGTGGCTGTGTCCTCGCCTCCTGCTCTCCCGCGGCCACCGTGACCTGCAGCCTCCCAGCAGTGATGATCGACTTTTGATACTTGGCATTTTTGCAGTGCATATTAATGTCGCTGTGAAAACAGTATGGCATTAACAGTTCTCAAAGGCTTGAGTTACTGCAAAAATCTGCACCAGACCTGAGGTTTAAATGTTCAGATAAATTAAGAGGCAGAAGAAGAATAAAAAAGTGGAGAAGAAAAAGAGCAAAGAGCTGACTTGAACGATGGCACATGGTGATGGCTTTCTGTGTGGTGGGCAGGCATGGTTCCTGGGCAGGATCCCCAAAGCTTCTTAAAATCTGTACTTTCAGAACCAATGGCAGAGTTGAGTCCTCCTTGACACACCTCAAGGGCAGAGCACAACAGTGATGGTTCATGTGCCCAGATCCTTGCTTTGACCCAGAGTCATGTCTGGGGCTTGGTTTCCTCATCTGCCAAGGGAAGAGTTGACCAGAGGAGTCTGGGCAGTACTGGGAAGGAGCAGAATCACATGTCAATGCAGCCTTCTTAGCAGAGTGTCCACGGCTCTGTTGTGAAAGGGGAAACTGAGAAGACAATGAAATTAAGGGGAGAGACTCCTGTCAAGCTAAATAATTAAGTCCCAGGGTACATAATTGATGTCCTCTTGATGTGGACCCTAAATCATTTACAAGGCTGGTGTGTAATCCAACGTGCAGCTCTGGCATTACCACAGCAAGGGATGAGCATCCCCAGCGGCAGGGCAAATCGAGCAGGTCAACCAACAGGGACATACCCACAGATGTTTGGCTGAACTGGGGGCTCTTCCTGCCTGTCCCCGTCCTTACCCAGCCGTTGTAAGCGGGTTGCTCAGCACTGAGCCATCCCACTTGCCTGGCATTATGCTTTGGTGGATGAGAGTAGCTCCACCAACCCACAAAAGAGGTTCCCACAGCAGGACAGGGTGGTACGAGAGGGAGACAGCGCTGCTTCTCTGCTGAGATTTTTCAGCCAGCTTCAACCAAGCCTAACCTCAGTTGAATGCCAAACATCAGCACAAGCTACTCAGCACCATCTGTAACACACCCATAGTTTTTTTCCACCACCAGAATCAACCCGGGGCTCGTCTGCCATGCAAAAGTTCTCTCAACCCCTGGCCAGCGCTGTTTGGGAACAGCTCTTTCAAATTGCTTCTCTCCCCACAGCAATGCTGATCAATGCCCCTAACCCAGAGAGATGGAGCAATCAATACACAAACGAACCACTGGACAAAACAAGGCCACCAGAGACAGGGCTGAGCAGTGGAGATGGTCCCTGAGGGTTTGGAGTCTGGGCCGAGGCAGAGGATGCCGACCCTGCAGCTGACTGCAGCAGACCCTGCAGCTGACTGCCCATAAGAAAGACATCAATCTTGAGGGCATTTTCCACTGTCAGTCATCCACAATGCTCTTTCCTGCCCCATCAGTTGCAGAAGTTAAATGGCACCACACATCCCTATTCTGGTCTTTTTTCCTTTCTTTCCCCNNNNCCCCCCCCGCCCCCTCGGTCTTTTTCCACTCCATCAAGAAAAGCTGATTCTGCCCTTCTTTTGCCTTCCTACCACCATGGCACCTGCCTTTTGGGAGCACCAAACATGCCACAAATTTCCTGGGCACCACCAGCCACCCAGCTGGGTGACAAGGCACAGAGCAGGGGCACAACCCAGGGCTGTCTGGGGTCACACAGAGAGTGGCATGCTGGCATGCTGGCTCCATGCTGAAAAATATCACTGTCCCTCTTAGCTGCCCCCTGCTCCCAGTGTTTAGACAGTCGGCTTGATGGGCTGAGTGTGTTAGTAGAGTCACCCAGAGCCCCCGTCGGCTCCCCTCCGCCCCGTGCCCACCCCAGGCATGCGCTGTCTGCCTGACACTGCCTACAAACTCTATTAGCTTTGTAATTAAAAACAGCTGTAATCTGATCAGGTGGAGATCACGGTTACAAAATGAAGGAAGCCATTAGCAGGAAATGTTGTGGTTCAGGCAGACATCAAATCAGTTTAAAGAGATTGGATTTCATTGTTTTTATACAGTTACTCCATTACTATAATGCACTGGGTCCATTTAACCGGCTGGCTCGGAGGAGTGCTCATAAGGCAGTAGTGACATCTATGTGAAATGAATGGCATAAACAGCAAACTCCGAGGAGATAGCAGTGAATTTACACCCCTCGCTCTGCAGTGAATATTAACGCAGTGTGAGCTGCTGGAGTGGGGTTTGTTGGGGGGCTGGTTTGCTCTCCGCTTTCTCAAGCCCCCATCAGAGTTGCTGGCACCTCTGTGGGGCTGGGAGAGCCTCCCCAGCAGGGATTCAATCCAAGGACCTTTCCTCTTCCCTCCTTCCCCAGCCACAAACCAAACCACGGGTCCAGTTTCTCGGTAGTGAGGTGGAGTGAGAACTGAAACCACAGGAGCCACATCGCTTCGCTTCCTCCCGGCTGCTTTGCCCCTTTGTAAACACCAACCAGCCAAGACAAAAACTGGAGAGTAAAATACTCAGGTTCTCACAAGGGATGTTACCCTCTATTTCCCTCCACACACACACACAAAAAAAANCTGTCTTTGAAAGCCTTAGACTCTGGCCCAAGCACTGACAGCACAGTGAGGTGCATGACGTGACCCAAAAGTGCTGCCATCAGGAGGGGCTCTTTGCAAAAGCTGCTGCTCCTGCTTCAGTCCTGCCCTGGAGCCTACAGCCAAGGTACAGCCCAGGTACCTGTAGAAAATCCTACATCGAGAGGCACGGGATGATTTCTCCAAGGCTGACAGTGGACACTAGAGGAGTGAGAAGGGTAGAGGGTGGGTTTTTTTCACAGTATTTTGGGGTTTGCACAACCAGCACGAACAGGGCTGGTGAGACAATCCGGACCAGATTGCTGTGAAAAAGCACAGCCAGAAGCAATGTAGAGCGAGGGTTTCGCTCCTGTGATTTCATCCCACCCTCAGTGTTTGGGAGCTCCCCATGCTCTGGGTGTGGGCTGGGCAATTGGTCTCTCTGGTTTCTCACCCTGAAAAAGCCACCTGTGGTACCATAAGGATTCATTTACCTGCTCTGTGCCTTGTGACCTCCTTCCTGAGAGAAAATGGGCTGGAGGCTTCATGAAGCAGCTGGTAAAAGGCTCTAGGATGGGAAGAAAATTAAGGAAAGGCAAACATGATGAGATCTGGCTGCCAGGAAGGGAACCATGACTGTCCCATGGTCCTGCCTGAGTGGTAAAAGGACTCTCCCAGCAGTACAGAATAAAAACACCGCCCTCCCTCTCCCCTTGCCAATCTCCTAATTGGACAAGGAGATAAAACAGGGTCTGCAGACAAATGTTCAGGCTGCCTCCTGCCCCACCACGCTGATCTGAGCACAAGGAGTCCCCCAGGCTCCAGTCAAAACCTACTTGGCTATTGCTAAGCCCTCTTGGCTAGAAAATGGCTCTGTCTCCTTCATCCTAACCCAGTTCCCGTTACAAGCAGGCAACCTCCTTACTTCCTTGCCACCGCTTATCCCCTCTGTCTCCTGTCCTCCCCCTCTCCCTTTTCACCCCAAACTGTATCAAATGCATCAAAGCCCGAGTGAGTTATGTTCCCTTTGACCTGCTGGCAGCAAGTTCAGCCACAGCACATTAAAAGAGCAGAGGCTGAGGTTTCATGGTCAGCAAAGGGAGAGGTGGAGGAGGAACTGCAGGCCTTGTCACTGTGTTGCTTTTGCCTTTAGAAGCAACATTTTCAGCCGAGTTCAGAGGCGCTCACGGCTGAGGTTTGGGAATCAGCATATGGGGAAGGGGAGATCAGCTGTGAGGCAGAGAGGTGATTTCTGAGCAGCCCTTGCAGCCGCCTGCCGGCCCTGGCTGGGTGGTCTGATCCAGCGCTGTGGTTGCCATCACCTCCCACTAACCATCTCTGGAGATAACGGGCTGGATGGAGGTTGCAGGGGCCCATGGGAAGCAGCAGGGGCAGGAGGAGGCAAACACCAGGCTGGTCAAATCTCTGAATGCCACTGCGCGGGTGCTTGCTCGCCTGCTGGAGTCTGCAGCCCATGCTGGGCTGATTACAACCTCCCAAAACTCTCTCCTTGTTGACTGGCTTCTGCAGGCATAGTTGCCACTTCAAGTTCTTTACACTACGTGTACAACCTGAGTAACTTCACGTGGTTTTGGGCCTGGTTGCAAAAGCTGCTCATAACTTTGCTGATGACAGCAGCATGGCTGGAGCTGGTGAGGCTCAGCAGTTGTGGAGATGCTTTGAGGGAGCATTGCAGTCTCAAGCTGCACCAGTGCCCCCAGTTTTCTGCTGAGTGTCCCTGATGTTGTGGTGCAGAAGGTGCTCAGCATCAGTGCAATTCTTAGTGGCTACAACCTCAGCACCCTGTGCACGGGGACCCATGTCGAGAAAGGGAATGAAACTGGAGAAAAGTGGCTGCAGCATCTCTGGCTCTTACACACCAGCTCCAAACAAGATGAAGGACCCAAAATGATGTTAAAACACTCCATTGTCCTTACAGAAACAGAGGTGCACAGGGACTGGCCGTCATCACACAGTGCTGAGGCAGTGCGTGCTCTCTCATCTTGGCTGCGAGGCTGCTTCTGCTGAGGCTGTGGGTACTGTGTAGAGTTTGGAGCACCCTCCTCTGAAATTGCTGCGACGGCCATGCCAATCCCCAAAGAGGCGGCATCGAATCTGGAGCCTGTGAAGCCATTGCCAGCAAAATAAATATTCGGGAATATTTTTAGCCTGCTCTTGTTCAGAGAGAATTTCTTTGTGTCCTTCTGAGGAGCTCGCCGGATCTTTCATCGGTTTGTTTTTCTCATTAGCCGGCATAAGCTTTGTTCTTATTTAATAAAGATTAGGATCTGCTGCCTCCAGCCCTCTCTTTTTGCTCCTCCATCAGGCCCGTGGGGGCTCAGGCTGCAGCGACATGTTTGATGTTGGGCCGCGGAAGTTGAAATGCAGGACATAAGCTGGCCAGGGTCTTGCATTTGCTTCCCAAAAAAATCCCTGTCCTGCGCTGCTTCTCTCCATCCCCACTACCCTCTGCAGAGAGCTGCCCTGAGGGGGGAGAGGGAAAAGGGATGGGACAGAACGATTAGAAACTGCTGCCTGGATCATCCAGAGGTTTCCAGGCTCAGCTGGCTTGAAGCACTGCAAAGGTCTCGGTCTGAGCTGTCAACAGATGGCATGGGGGAAAACAGGATGGCTGATACAGAGGAGCATAGCCTGTGCATGAGTCTAATAAAATAGGAGACTTGCCATAAATAGGGGAATGGCTTCTTCCAGCTTTGGAGGTCAGAGATAACGGGTCTGCCAGCCCTTTCTATATCATTGGATCCTCCTAGTCAGCCAAAATAAATAAAGTAATTGTTTTTCTTTCTAGAGCTGAGTCATTCTTTGGAAAGAAATGGGTTTAAAACGACAACAGGTATGAAGCCGGAAATGAACATACAGGTATGAAATGAACATGATTCATACATATGAATCCAGAAGGAATTTTATAAACTCCCAGAAGGCGGCAGTGAGGTCTTTGGCACTTTGAAAGTCTGATTTCTGCTGACAGCCCCCACCACTGTGTGCTGCTCTGGTAGGAGCATCACCATATCCAGCTGGGATGGAGACCACTGTGTGCCAGTGTGGCCAGCTGCAGAGCACTTGCTGTGGCAGGACCTGGTGCCACATCCCTGGGACAGGGACAGTGGGGATGAGGGGAGCTGAAATACATCTGCGATGAAGGCAGGACCTGTATCACAAATCAAGCTCCCGCATGTTACTTGTCACTTATTCTCTTCATTGCCAGCTGCACAGACCAGCCAGGTTATTGCTCTGCACCTCAATTTAGCCAACCCTGGAGCAAGACTATATTTACCTTGTAAGAAATGCTGTATTTATTTACTTGTGGTAACATATATAATTAGGTCTATACAGATCCAGTGCTATTAAAGTCACTATATGCTAATGCACTTCTTTCTTAGAGATTTTTATTTTAAAAAAGTATCCTTAAACACTCACACTTGGTAAGAGGGCTCCCATTTCTAGCAGGAGAGCCTATTTTGCATATGCGCAACTTTGAAGGGGATGAATAACTTCATGGCCAATAACATTTATAGCTTTGCCTTGCACAGGGAGATAAGGGCAGAGGAACGCAGGGCTGCGGGGCAGGAGCTGTTTGCCGAGAGGGGCTGGGAAGGAATCCAGTCCCCACCCTGCTGGAGCTTTACCTGCGCCCAGGTGCACACCGGCCGTGGCGCCTATCCCCGCCGGCCGAGCACCCGCTGCTGCAAAGGGCTGGATACCAAACCTCCTAGCTCACTCTGGCATAGCTGGAAGGGGAGGAGGAAAGGCGGGGGATGGAGGAGGAACAGCAGGGAAGGCAAATTTTAGAAATACTTTTTGAACAGTCACAGTTGTAAATGAACTCACCCCTCACCATGTTTGTGTCACTTGTGTTTGCTGCCTGGGGCTGTGTGAGAGCAAAAGTTTTCCTGGCACGACCGTGCTTGGAAAGTCAGCTTCCAATCCATATATGATAGTATTCATGGAAACCACAATTCTAATTTACATGCACTGATTTTCCTGCCAGAAACCGTGCTGCTGTCCAACCCAGGGATAAAAATGCCGCCCTGTGACTTCCCTGCCCAATCACAACCAACCATTGCACTTTAAAACTAAAATATTTTCCAGGGAATGTTTGCAACCCACAGTTTAAAAAAAGAAAATCTTCCCCAAATTCATGTGGTGGCTCAGCATCATGCATTCAGGGAGGTTTCCTTATAGGTATATCCCAAGGCAGACATCTACCCCCATGAAGAAAAAACAAAAAAACCCTTGAGAACTAAATCTTTCAGATACCCATTTTCTTAAATTCTCTTCATTCAAAATTTCTCCCTTGTTTTCTCAAGTGCTTCACACCATGCTATGGAGATGTACCCACAGATCACCAACACACAGGGAGAAACCTGACCCTGTTAAACCCCTTCTACCCTGGTCAAAACCAGGGAGAGCTTCTCCTTCCTCTCCCCACGCTGAGCTCGGCACAGGGACCTGCTTCCTCCGCTCCAGTTGCTGCCACACTTGGTGCAATGGAGCAAAGGTTAGGGAGATGGAGAGAGAGCCCTTAATAAAGATAAAATCTATTTCTAATGCCTATAAAAACCAAACCCAAATTCCCAGTTACTTCAACGTGAGCTGTGGAGATGGGGTAATGGAGAGTAGAGTTATTTATTAATAGAAGGGCATTTCAATAGAGATCAGAGGAGGTGATATAGACCAAATGGAGGCATTTACAGAATTAATGCTCAGGAGGTTTTACCCAGCTTGGCCAGGTGTCTCAACAGCATGTCCTCAGGACAGTTGTCTCCCATTCCCCACAAAGGGTATTTTTGGGGAGCTGCATACTCATAGAGCCCATCACTCAGCCCATTTGTCCCAGACCAAGCTCTCATTTCCATGTGGAAGTAGAACCAGAAGAACAAATGAAGTGGGGATATTTTTTGGGGGGTCCTGTTCTCATTGTTTTTTTGGGGGGGAAGAGATATGATGCTGATATACCCCCCACCCCCTCCAGCTCAGACTCTCCACCTTGCACCCAGGCCAGGGCAGAGGAAGGTCGCAGCCCCTTCAGCATGCTCCCCACCTTCTCCCCAGCTATGGTCTGAAACCTCCAAGGCTAGGAACCTTAAAAATTGCATGAGACCCAACTCCAATTCCCACCACCGCCTCCTGCAAAATTCACCTCCGCAAATTCCTTGCCAACTCCTTTTTGACAAACACCTCTGCCCTCGCTTGGCAAGCAAACAGTGCCGAAATTCCCACCTGCCTCTCCCTTGCAGCCCCTTCTGGAGGGGACTCATTAGCCATGCAAATCAAAAACGCTCTCCCTGAGAGCCTGACGGCCGATTCCTCCCCTGCACCAGCAAGGAATGACAATTCACAGGGGTCTTCGGGGAGTCGGGAAGAGGGAGGGAGGAGCGCGGTGCGGCGTGGCTGCGTGTGGCAATCAAGCTTTCCCACTGCCACCCATCCCCGGGGAGCATCTCCGCTCTGGTTGTGCAGAAGCAGTGGCGTCTCTCCCTCCACCTTGTTAATCCCTTTTCGCTGCGCTCCCGCGCTCGGCTCCCCACCCGGCAACCCCCCCGGGAGCCCTGGGAAAGCAGTGCCCGGTCCTCCCTACCCCTTCTCCCCTCTACCTCGCTGCAAAGCAGTGCGGGGAGGGGAGGGAGGAGAAGGGGAAATGGGCCTTTCCTTAATTGATTTTGGTGAAAAAGGCAGGCAGCCACTGCTCTGTCAAATTAATTAGTTCCAGAGCTATTTGCAGTTATGAGCCACGTAAGATTAGTGGTCATTGCGTTTCGGTGCTAGGGAGTGGTGTGGAAAAGAAGGTTTTATAAGCTTCTTCTGCTTTTGGAGCCTTCCTTAAAAACACAGAAGAAAATAAAGCCCCCACCAGCTACCCGTACTGCCCCCAGGACTGGCTCCTGTGCCTGCTGCAGCACAGGGGATGGGGGTGAGATGGGTAGTTTGGCCCACCCGGCATTATCTGCCCCATGCCGAACAAAGCGGGTGCTTTGCTGCGGCTCTGCCCAGGCTCTCTCCACCTGGCAAGGGCTGGTGGGGTCCTTGGAGTCACCCTGCTACGGTCCCAACCGATGTGTGGCTGCAACACCAGCTCCCACATCCCCACCGAGGTGTGAAGCTGGGCGGCCAGACATGCCGGGTACCACCTCTGGAGGCGCTTGGCCCCTTTTTTCCCCTCTTGCCCTCCCTCCTCAGAGAGGCAAAGCGGGTTGAAGGCTGCAGGAGAGGCTTTGAAAGCCCCGGGTGCAGCTCACGGGGCCCAGATCCCTGATTAGATGGGAACGGCTGCTGCAACCTGATAACAGAGCAGCATCTGACAGGGAGGCTCCGGCAGCGCTCCCCGAGTCAAGCAGCACCTATTGTTTCAGGAGATATTACCCTGCACACATGCTTACATCTGGATATCGATAAGCATGCCTGTTTAGGCATAAACACAGTACAACATGCAGCCACGTACCTCTGCATTCCTCCTTCCCTCCCTCCTTTCCCTTTTTTTTACCTCCCCCTTATTCCTTTATCTCCTTTTCATCTGCTTTTGCCTGTAAAGCGTTATCGCTGCTTTTCGTTCAAAGCTGAGTCCCGGGAAAGGGCAGTTATGGTGGGTCACACAAACGGGGTGCTGAGGAATGGCGAACATTTCAGGTGAATTTGCGAAGTTTTTGAGGGTTTGGTTTGGGTAGAGGCAAGCCAGGGGAGAGGGTCTCAGACCAAAAGGCTGTCAAATAAGCTTCAGCCAGGACAGGAAAACACAGCATGGTTTGGCCAAGATATGGAGCATGTTCCTGACATTGCTCAGGCAGGACCACCGCCTCTGAGCACACACCCTGAGCCTCATCTGCCCAACCACACAGACAAACTGCTGTAAACCTGCACACCTGAACCTACAGTCCCACAGTCTTGTGGCACCAACGCCACGTTTCCTGTGAGTCAGATCAAAAAGCAAAAGAGCAGGAGTATGGTTTTTACAATGATTAAATGATTTTAAAAATATAACCACCTCCTCCTTCCCTGTTGTTCCATCAGTAAAAGCAAGTCTGCAAAGTAGAGTAAACAGCAGCTGTACCCAAGGCAGCCCTCAGCAGCTCCACTGCCCCATGGGACTGGTGCCACACAGCTGCCACATGGAGAGAGGGGTATCTCAAGCAATGCTGCCAGGGAGGCCTGACCTGCTTTCTCTAGAGAAATGTAGCAGGAACTCAAGAACTTGGCTTCGCCAAGAAAGGCGTTTTTACAGGTGCTGCTGTCAGCCCCAATACCAGACCACAAAAGCGAACCCCAGTGTCCAAAGGAGCGCTTGGTACTGACACACACATACCATCACGGCTGGGGTCAGTACACTGGGGGTCTGGGGCTTACCCCAAGCCAGCTGAAGCAGTGCCCACCCCGAGTGCTGGCTCCCGGGCACTTGTGCAAGGATGGGGAGCCACCAGGTCTGCAGCAACTTTACATCCATCCCATCCCTTCCCCACTTACTGCGTGCTTGACTGGGGAGAAAGGCATCCCATGGGATTTCCCACGGTGGCCCACAGGCTTTGTAGCTGGCTCACTTTGCTCAGACAGTGTCATAAGCTCTGCTCCTGGCAGAATGGCACTGAATGCTGCATCCCTATCTTGGCTTCAGTCCCAGCACAAAAACTAGGTCCTTTGCATGGGCTAAATCAATGCTGGTTTCCAGCTCCCCATCTTTCTAAGAACAAAGAGAAAGTACATCATGTCAAAGGTGCTCACACCTAAGAAATTTATTTAAGGAACTTTATCCCAGATAAACCCAGTGACAGCCGTGAAACAGCTGCAGAAACCTTATTGCAACTCTTCCCAGAAACAGCCTGGCACGTTAGCCACTTCTACAAAAAGCTCTCCTCAGGCCCCTGCTCACGGGGGTCGCCCAGCTCCAGGACGGGGGGCACAAGAAGGATAAGTGGGAAACTGGGGAGGACCTGTGCATTGGTCAAAAGCTTCATCATTCCCACTCTGACAGTTTCCAGCACAGCTCAGAGGCAATACTGCTTCAACTGCATGACCAGTTCATCCAGGCAGCTCCTGCTGCTCACTCACGAGAGTACAGGTAAGGCCATAGAGCTCCTTTGTAAGCACAAAGCACCAAGCAAACACACTTGGACCCAGGTAAATACAAATGGCTCTCCAGCTAGAGGTGGACTGTCCCTCCTCTCTGGTGATGCAACATCATCTTCAAGACTTACACTTGCTCCTTTGCTGCAGTCCGATAGGGGAATATAGTAGTCCAGTGTCACCACTGGTGGTGGTTCTGGGCAAACAGTGGAAGGGAGTCCATGTCTGTACACAAGCAGCAAAACCACAGCATGCACAGAAAGGACAACATCCCTGGTCAGCGTGTATGTGTGTTTCCAACCATCTGTGCCCACACAAGCACATACACAGTCTCAGGAGCCAGGGTAGGGCAAAAGGGCTCTTTGGAGAGCATGGGTTTGAGCAACAGAAGCAAGGACAACTTGTGAGCACAAGGCAGCATGGCTGCATGACACACAAGCTCTATGGAATGGGGCTGTATACTGAATTTATGATCTCTTAAGTCATCACATTTACAATTTCTACTCTCCAGTTTTTTAATCCTAGCAATAAACTTGGACTTAACTTCTGCTGAGGCAGTGTGGAAATTTCACTGTTCCCAGCAGTCCCATGTACAAGGTGCCCATAGGCAGGACCAGAACATGCTTCCTGACAGCATCAATATGGGGTGTCTTCTCCAGTTTCCTGCTCCCAGTGAAGTCATCAGTAATCAATCAGTCCCCTACCGGCTACCTTGATTGTCCAGGTCCCCTTCTTGGACATAGCTATAACACTGGCAAATACTAGGAGACAAATACTTACAGTGGTGTCCCTATAATCCCTCCTATCTTCTAGAGAAAGGGCCTGCTTCTTTTAATTGGAGGGCTTCAGGTCTATGAATGCATCATCGGGATTCTCACCTAAGTTTTGTACCACTTGGGACACCCCCATCCCCTGCAAATCAGCCCCATTGGTGCATTTTTACCCACCTAGAGTTGCGTTACTTCAGAGGTCCACATCAGAAGAACCATCTCTGGAACGTTTCCTGCTGGAGTAGTGGTTCTCAACAGAAACTGGTCTCCAAAACGGGCACCTTGTTTGCAAACTAAGACCTAAAATTGAGATAGAATTGGCACTGATAAACCTAGTAAAGAAGGCAGACCCTCCCTGCTTGGACAAACCCCATGCTTTCAGAAGAGAGTGGCATCATTTCTGCAGAATGCTTGAGTGGCCTCAAATAACATACTGAACTGCCAGGCACAAACCCAAGTGGTGGTGTGAGCCAGCACTGAAATAATGAGAAGCTGATCTACAGCTTTTCCCCTCTGGTTTATTAAATGAATGCTCCACATACCACTTCCCACTGACTGGAGACAGAGAGAAAATCCCAGGACAGTAACTCATCATCCTTTCTTCCCCTGAGAAGATTCAAGGCTGTGGCTATGTATGGATGTTGTGAAGTGATAAAGTTGCTGTGGCTTCACGAGTTACCACGCATCAGCTGAGCTGTGCCGTCTGACCGCGTGCGCTCCCAGCTCCCTGCAACTGGGTGGTAAAACATGTTCGCTCAAGATGGGGCTGGAGCAGGTACACCGTCGGCGGGCTCCAGATAAGCATGCTCTGCTGATAAGCAGTGCCTCATTAAGCCCCAGGACTCAACGGCTTGCAATGCAATCCTTGGCCTAGAAGTCCCTCCTCTTTTCAAGTTGCAGCCCTCGGTCATGGAACTCGCAATGGGAAACAGCTCTGGGAGAGCGGTCAATATTGAATTAACTCCTGTGTGTAGCATGGAGAGGAAGGAAGGTCAGGGATCATGCCAAAGAGGAGAAATAGTAGGACTGGCCAACTGTACTGCTGAGTACAACCTTGGCATAACCACGCATGGACAAGGATAGTGCAGATGACACATAGCTATGGCCCAGGAAATGAAATGAAAGTTGACTCCACTGAGCAGGACCAGGCCTCCTCTTAGGCTTCATACCTCAAAAAGGGGTCATTTTGTGGGGTTTCTGCCTCTTGCAACCACCCAGAAGCTGGGTGTCTTCTTGCCTGAATCTTGATTTAGCTTCAAGCCCCAACCTGAGGCTCAGAAAATTTGGCTACAGACCTAGCTCTCTGGATCCTCCTTGGGCTCCATCTCCAGCCTCTGGGGTTCCCTCCCAGCCAGCACTCCTCAGAGCCACGCCACTTCCCACAGCCAACCTCCATGCTGAGCTGAACACATGGGATCAATGCATGGAACAGACCAGCACTCCTTGCTGCCCATGAAGGTGGAAATCCATGTCATTTAAGTCTGTTCTGCTCAACATTCACAGCTGCAAAAACGGCAGGCAAACTCCTGACCTCCTAAAACTAAACACCAGGCACTTACGCCCTCCCTCCTCTGGTCCACCCAGATGCTCTCAGGGTGGTAGCTACACCCATTTAGGACAGGTTCTCCTTGTCAAGACATTGCCCTTCTATTTTGAGATGCAAGGGTACATTCTATGGGACAATTTTATTTTACAGTTATCTTCTAAAGTCAGGCAGGTTCCTCTATTGTCTCCCAGCAGGAGGTTGGGCCAGTGTGCCCATCCCTGGCTATACTCACTGGGAACATGGATCGGGGGTGGGAGCAGTCTTCTCTCCAATGGGGCCACCCCAGCGTGAGGCGTCTAATGACAGTTTGGCTGGTGGAGCGAAGTGTGACTCCTATTTGTTTGGATAGTCAAAGGACTTGGGACGAATGTCTCCTGCTCATGTTGGTTTAAATTAAAGGGCCCCAGCCTTCTCACAGGATCAATTGGGCTGGCGAGAAACAACTCACATAACACCCTTTGCCCCTGGACCCCTTCAAACCAGAAGAAAAGATAAAAATGGTAATAGCAATAATAATGATTGTTGTTGCAGCAGTAGTATTAATAATAGCAGAAGAAAGTTTCCGCAGCTCAGAGGTGCTCACTCCTTCGTGGCCCAGGGTGTGTTGGGGTGCCAAGAGCAAGGTCAGAGATTGGGGCTGCAAGTTTGGGGCCACCTGCAGTCTGGGTGACTGAAATCTTGTGAAATTTTGCTGCTTGGTGCCTTGGGTTCTGTTTCTCCTCCCGACCTGGCTGACAATCCAGGTTCTTGCAGACCCAATGTCTGACTGGGATGGAAGAGCAGGCTGGATGTGACTGCCGGAGCAGGGGACTGGGAGGGGACAGGGACCACCGCACTCACATCCATCTAGCATACTGAAGCAGCCAATGAAGGAAAAGGAAGAAGGGGGTAGGTAGAAGAGAAAATCCCAAAGATCCTCGGATAATAAGCACCATTAAGGTTAGTCTGTCTCATGATTGTTTCTTATTAAAAAGAGACTGTACTTTATCTGTGCAGGATATGCTGTTAGGATGAGGGAATTAGCAGAGTGACTGCCTCCATATCATCTAATTAGCAAAAATGTTGATAAGCAGATACAATCACATATGATTAGGATCCTTTTAAAAAGCCACTCCATTAATTAAATAGACAGAAAGGCCGCCTCCAGCCCTCGCGTGCCACTGATTAGAATACAAATATTTACACTAATCTCACCTCCATCAGCCATGGGACACTTTTGAGTATTTTTAGTGACATCAGATTACTATTGATTTTCATCCCCAATGTCAGACCATTTTGTTAGTATCTGAAAGTGCTGCCTTCAGTTTCGGATGCTTTAAATCATGTTAAGGGTTTATCTTAATGACGCTGCTGATAACCACTGTTCAGGTCACTCGTACTTTCTCTTCAAAGAACACAGTCTGGACTGGTTTTTATTGTTTGTACTTGAGATTTAAGATATGAAAAACATTTCTCATTTCAAAGCCTTGGTTTCTAGGGATGGCGTTGCCAGGCTAGTTTGGGTCTAGTTACTTGATGTGTGCATGTCTCTCTCATTTCCTTTTCTCCCTGCTTCTCCTCAACCCTTTCTTTTTCCCTTGCAAACCGTTTTGGCTCATAGCAGTGGCCTGTCTTGAATGGCTGCTAGTCTCTGACGCCTGCTGCAGGCAGCAGACAGACAGGCAGTGAGCATCCTCCGTTCGGGGATGACAGAAGAAAAACACTCCCTCCTTTTCAGATGGGTACGATGCACTAAATCCAAGACAGATAATCTACTGCGCCAGCCAGTCTGAGATGGGCACTCATCATCAAAAGCAAGTATGGGAGGAGACGTCTCGCAAAGAGACAGCACGAGGCAAAGTCACCTCCTTCCTTCCTCGCACAGCCCCACTCTCTGCAGTAGATAACTGGCCTGGGACCCTCCAAGAGAGTTCTCTGATGTCCTATTTTCCCTTCTGGATAACAGAAAGCAGGAACGGCAATTGATCTTGAAATTTCTGCTGAGCATCTGGGGAGACCTTAGAGCAGCCTTTCAGTATCTGAAGGGAGCTCCAGGAGAGCTGGAGAGGGACTCTTTGTCAGGAAGCGTAGTGACAGAACGAGGGGTAATGGTTTTAAATTGGAAGAGGGGAGATTGAGATTAAATATTAGGAAGAAATTCTTTCCTGTGAGGGTGGTGAGGCACTGGAACAGTTTGCCCAGGGAAGTTGTGGATACGCCATCCCTGGGAAGTGTTTAAGGCCAGTTTGGATGGGGCTTTGAGCAACCTGCTCTAGTGGGAGGTGTCCCTGCTCAGGGAAGGGTAATGGAACTCGATGATCTTTAAGGTCCCTTCCAACTCTAACCATTCTATGATTCTATGAGAAGTACAGGCAAAAAATCATCTGGCAAAGTCATACATGACAGCTGAGAAGGGAACTACAACTTCATATGTATAATCTATGTTTGAAAACATAGGCCAGTGACAATCAACTCTACCCTAGAATGAAGTCAGGTCAACTGAGCAATGATTGGCTGAGCCCCCTCTGAGGTCACAATCCCATGATTTGTGAACAGAAAGGACATGGTCAAGCAGTGCTGTGTGGCCTCATGGTGCCAAAGGACAGACAGATAAAGGGATAAACTGAGCATCTACCCACCTCCTGAGAAGTTCAGTAGCAGAATTAGGTATCCAGGAGTCACTGCATGCTGATCATCCCTGGGCATCACATCCTTGGTCTGAGAGAGGTATCAGACATCTTTCAAGCAGTCCCATCTTTCCTGTGAGATGGTGGATTATTACAAAGTCCTTGGACTGCAACAAAGTGCCTCACAGAATGCTGTTAAGGAATCCTACCACAAACTGGCACTAAAATGGCATCCTGATAAGAATCCTAGCAACAAGGAGGAAGCCGAAAAGAAATTCAAAGCAATTGCAAAGGCATATGAAGTTTTGTCTGACCCCAAAAAACGATCAGTCTATGACAAGTCTGTTAAAGAGAGTAGATGCAACAGAGGAAGAAGAGCCACAGGGGGTCATAACAGCTCCTTTGATTCCCCTTATGTACCCCATGACCCCAGGAGCATCTTTGGGGAAGTCTTTGGATGGACGGATCTCTTTGAATGTGAGTCCTGGGATCCCTTCAACTATGGTGAAAACTGGAACAGAATAAGTGAAAGAAAAAGAACCTCTGGCCTGTTTTCTGACTTCCTGGAGTCATTCGCGCCATGGACTTTATTCAGACCCTGCAAGCAGTCCACCTCATTTGCTGAGGGCACATCTTGGCCACCCGGTACCAGGTCAGAGTTAACTACTGTTGAAGTGATCAATGGCAAGAAGATCACCACCCGGACAATCATTGAGAATGGGCAGGAGAGAACAGAAGTGAGAGAAAACGGCAAGCTGAAGTCTGTGTCAGTAAACGGGAGAGAGATCCTGAATTAGTCATGTCACCCAGCACCAGCATCAACTGCAAGCTCTGGGACATGCTCTCATTGCTCAATGGATAGGGTCTGCAACAAGCAGTATTAATAAATGCTGAGTTCATCACACAATCAATGCAGACTTCTCAATAATTTATTTACTTATTACAAATACTGCACAGGTAAAGATACAAAGTTAAACTAAGGAGTGGGATTCTACTAACTCTTTGTAAGGTTACACATAGGGCTTGTTCAGTAAATAGGCATAGCAGATACATGTGAAAGAAACCTCTCTGGTTTGCCAAGGAGACCAAGTTTATATAGCAAGAGGATGCAGGCTGGTTTATGAACAGGTAAAATTGCTCCATGATACACTATGTGTTCTATTCCCCCTCCTTGAAATGCCAGTTGTGCAGCCTACTAGCTGGAGGAATAAAGACTTTTGTGACCCTTATACACAACCCTCAGGCTAAATGAAGGTCATCCTATCTTAGGTATATGAGAAGGTACATATGAATTGAAAAAAGGTCTTGTACATAGGAAGGTGGAGGACATTCAGTGGGTCATGCAGAGCCTAGAGGAGAAGAACTGTCACAAGAAAAAATAAAAGAAGAAAACGTTATTCCTCAGACTGTTGAAGAAAATGCCCTGAAAATTATGGCCAAAGACCCTGATGGAAGAACTGTGTAGCCTGGGGGCTGCAAGAGAGAGGGGGAAAGGTGAATTTGGCTTTTGGACTGAGCTCTGAGACTGGTCCCTTTCTGCTCAGAGTCATTCAAGCAAAAAGAGCTAAATTCCAACCATGAGCAGAGTCCAGGGGGCTGAGTTTAGCTCCCTTTTTGTACAAAGCTGGATGTGGGGACTTAGATGGTACTTTACCACCCTTATTGTCTTGCTCACAGCTGCAAGAGCCAGTTCACAATGCATTTCTTGCACAGCCTGCCAGCATGTTGCTTTCGTCCTCCACTAAGCTAAGGAACGCACTCCCCATGTTTCTGCCCTCCCCTGTACTGACATGAACTGCTGAGCCTTGTTTCTTGCTTGGCCAGATCACCTTAGGCATTTAAAATCCTACACGCCTCTTATTTTTGGTCCCACGCTACATCCCCTTGAGTTTCCCAGCTTGCCCTGCCCACTAATGTCTCCCTGGAGACTGGAACTAGCTTTCAAGGACATTTTCACTCTAATCCAGATTGCAATTGCTGCCTGTGTTTGGGCAGGTCTTTGCATCTGTTTCCTCTGCTGTAAAATGGGAATAACAGACTCCCATGCTTTGAAGGAGACTGCAAGGTAGAGATACTCATAAATGAGTGTATGGAGTCCTTTATGGCTCCAAACACTAAGCACTAAGTCAAGTTAGCCACCCCTTAATGAAAACCTTTTACTTTTGAAAAGTGTAGCTTAAATCACCTTCCATAGTAGCTGATGCCACGTCCAGCTTGGGAAAAAAAGACCAAAACTCTATTTATTATGTCAAGGGCTCTTAAGTCCATGTGAATGCCTCTCCCAGTAAGAAAATGACACAGCACTGGGAAGCAAGAAGAGGTATAAGTGAATATTGGGTTCACACATGGAGGTTAACAGTGGTGGCAACAGGGACAATTGAGGTACACGAACAAACTGTCTCTGCTGCGCCTCTACAGTTTGGGAGCCATAAGATGTTCCTGTGGGCACTGGGACTCTGCGGACTGCAAAGACTTAGGGGTCTTGGTGCAGAAAGATAATTTTGGTCAGACCAAACACAAGGAAATATTTCTACCCATATTCTTTCTGTGTACACCATGATTATGTGAGATGATCTCCTGAATTTACCTTGCTCTATTTGGAAGTCCAAGGCTAAAAAAAAAAAATAAAAAAAATCCAAAAAACCAAACTGCACATTTTGGATCAGTAACTGAAATGGTCTTTGAACATACAACATACTTTAAAATCCAGACCAGAGTTGAATTCCCAGCTCCTCAATCTCTCTAGCTTGCTAGGGTTAAAACTTTGCTTCAGTCTCATCGCTAATAGGGTATTTTTATGCATGTCCGTTAAGACTTCTTGATCTGTGAACAAGATACATGGATTTACACACATCTTAGATCTATCCTGCCTTGGGTCACCAATTACCTCTCTTGTACCAGTACTGAAAAATGAGCACTTCCTTTTCCAATCCCTTGGTCAGAGTGTTTCTGCTGATTGCAGCAGCAGAGAGCTCCTGGGGTACCTTTGGCAACTGCACGCACCAAAACTTGCTGTTAAGAATTTGGGAACATGGGTTGGGAAGGGACCCAGCTCACCAAGTAAGTGTTGATTCCAAGAGGACCTGCAGATCCTCTTCCATGTCTCTCCATGCACCTCAGGCCACAAAATATCTCACAGCACTTCTTACGAACAAAAGATAGGAGATTAAAAAAAAAAAAGACAACCATAAAGGTCTGGTGGTAAGAGAGCAGGTCAGACTGTGTAGCGAAGTCCTGCACTCCTGCAATAGAAAGAAATCTGCCAGGTGTGCCCCAGACACTCATGGAAACAGGTTGTGTCTGTGTTACAGAGAAAGATAAACGAACCCCAGCAAACGTTGTCAACACAGCCTTGGAAGAAAACCCTTGCTTGTCCCAGGACATGGGATCACACTGACAGTAACAGCTTCAAGAAGTTTTTTAATGCTTTTTCTCATGCCACTTAGCAGCTGCAGTGCTTGGAGGAGGCAGCACCAGATGTCCAGCCACAGGACAAACCCAGGAGCCTTTGCCTCACCCAGTTGCAGCTCTCTGTTCCTCTTCCAGAAAAGCATCTTCCCTCTAAAAAGCTGTGTTTTGGGACCCTGCCCAGCCAGTGGTGTATCTTTCAGGTGTGTTCACAGCTGAAGGCACTTCGTATGTGCAGCCAAATCCATCTCCGAAGACCACAGGTACCATCAGCAGAGCTTTTTGCTCAGCTGCTGATGGAAACCAGCCCCTTGTCCTTCCAGCCATGGCTGGACACGAAGGGCTCATTTCCAGCACCAGCTCTGCTTGAATGCATCAGACTGGGGGGTGGTTCAGAGCCTCCCCTTTGACTGCAGCACTGGACCCCCTTGTGTGGCCACGGCTGGCCCGTGGCACTGGGAAGAGCAGAGAGCGAAGTCGGCTGGAGCAGCGCTGACGAGCCCAGCCAGCAGCCTGCACACAGAGGCTGAGTCATTATTTTATTAGCAGGCCCCACAACTACTTTAATGTGGGCTTAGGCTGCAAAAACAGAAACATACATAAAAGCATTTCGAATTACTTCATAAAATACTAAATCACAATATTAACCGACTGACCTTTGCTCTATGCAGACCTGCTAATTTTAGCAATTACAGCCAACAACTTGAACATATCAAGTGGGCAACTGTTTAACAATAATGACATCTGCTTGGAAAATCCAATTATGTCTAAACATCTTTAAATCCCCACTAGGGGATACCTGCTTTCTTTTTTGCAACTGTTAGGCTCTGCCTAATAGGATTTTAAACTCAGCCTGCTGCACACTGTGGTGGCAGTGGCCCCTCTCCCT
Organism: Thinocorus orbignyianus; assembly: GCA_013400375.1. Lineage (NCBI taxonomy): Eukaryota > Metazoa > Chordata > Aves > Ciconiiformes > Thinocoridae > Thinocorus > Thinocorus orbignyianus. The sequence goes on from VXBW01002926.1 coordinate 2,709,226, forward strand.
GGAGTGGCAACAACAGGACCACCGTCCCATTAAGCAGGGAGCGAGAATCCCTCCTTGGACAATGATGGAAGCGGTTTGGTTTTTTGACAGCCTAATCTGATAGACGGGTGCATTAGCTGGATGTCTCCACTCCCCCAACCCCCCTGCAGATACTGCCCGCCTTCACAGCCCCCCAAGGTTGGGGGACACGGCCAGAGCTGATCTCTACAGGCTGTTTCTTGGGAAGGACCTTGTTACCACAAGATGGGCTTGTGATGGGTAACAGCCATCAGTGCCTTTTGCAGGGCAACTGACATATTTTCTCTTGCAATGTCCTCAGACACAAACTAGTTTTGGTTTCTGAGCTGACCTCTATTTCATTCCTCCTTTTTCTCGCTTTTGTCCTCTACCCCTGGCTACCGAAATCTTGGAAAGCTGGTCCCCGCTTCACGAGCGAAACTCCAACATTGAGATCTGTTCCTTTCTATAATGGGAACCCCTGAAAGCCAACAGCTATGCAGCAGCTTTTGCAGCCATATTTCAGGCCTGTAGGTTTTTCTTGCCAAGAAAAGTGACGTTAGAAGTAAATGGGACCAGTGAAGAAGACTGAGTACCACAAGACCACCCAACACTCCAATTAAACACCCCAGTGCAGACCAGCAACCTCCACCTTAAAATCAAAGGTCCTTATTCCGCCCCCAGTTAGTTTGCCACAAACTCCTGAGTCGCACTGATTTGGCAGCAGTCTACGCTCCACAGTCCCACTCCTGATCACTCAGCACCCTGGGCTGTGAGGCTATTGTCAGATATTTGAATTGAGATACAAGAACAGAATATTTCCGTCCCTTCTCCTCCCTCCCTCTCCCTCCCCGGACAGCCTGGCTCTCTTCTGATGGAGCGTGCAGCAAAATCACAATCACATGTTTGCAGCAGTAGGAGGCCATTGGCATAGAAGTGGCTGTGATGTCACTACAAACATTTCCACCCTATCCCATTTCTCCAGAACAGTCTCCGTTTTTATGACCCCATCCTGAGATCTGCAGGAAATCAAATTGTCCTGATTCTATTTTGAGCGCTGGTGTCATGGCATCAATATATAATGATGTGGTGTCAAGCCGGAGAGGCTCGAGAGCTCTGCTGTGGTGTCACAACCGGTCTGGTTTGTGCAGCTCTATGGACTGGATTGCAGCCCTGTGGATGCCACACTTGCCGTGCTGGGACCGCTGGGGACACATGCGCTGTACTAATGGGACATACTGCAGGGACAGGACACGGCACAGGTCTGGTTTTCGTCCCTCGATAGCTCCCACACCCTGTTAGAGGTGACCAGCTTGGACACAACGGTACCAGGGGCAGAGCAAATGCACAGGCACAACACGTGGGGCTCAAACAGAAAGGCAAGTTGGGTGCCAACTCAACCCTCCGGGGGCTGCAAGGGAGAGAAGAGCAGAGTATGGTCTCAAGGCGCTTGTGCAGGGCAAGGGGATGCAGAAAAGGGAGAGAGAGATTTGGGGACAGACAGATGCTGGCGAGGTGCCTGGGGCAAGAAACCAAGTGGCAATCTGACCAAAACAGGGAGAAGCAGCACCCAGTGGATACAAATTTGTTTCTAAACTAGGATTACCATCTAAACAGAACGAACCATGAGTTCGGCCCCCTGCAATTTACCATCTGAGACTCAAACAGGGGTTTAGATCCTACTGTGCTCATTAAATGCTTCTCTGGTACTTTCCAACACATGTACTCCTGCAGACTGGAGCTTTCCCTCATGCCTGTGTCTCACAGGGAAGAATCAGGCCCTGAGGTAACGCTCAGCAATTAAGCTCCAGTATTGTCCCTACCTGATCTATCTCCTGCACACGAACTTTATCTTCTCAAATAACATCAGATCTAACACACAGCATACACAAAACACTCTTAAGCTGAGGTCTCCAACAGAAGCAAAAACATCTGTAGCAAAATTTTATCTATTGGCCAGAGAACTTATCCTGGAAGAACTTAAGACAGCCCACAGAGTTCCCTTGGAGCAGAGCAGGAAAAAGCACTGGTTTGACTAAAAAAGCAGTGGGAGAGAGGTAGTGATGGCCCATAACTCCTAGCCAGCAAAAGAATATGGACTGATTTTCAGAAAGTGTAGTGGGAGATTGTTCTGTTATTTCTCTTAATATAAGGGACAGGACAATCCCATATATTTAAAGATTTTGCAGAAGGGTGGAGGTTTGAATCCTACATTAAGATCAGAGCTTCTCCAGGAGAAGCATCTCTTGCAGGCTGTGTTACAGAAAGTTAAAGCCTCTTTGCAAAGGCAAAAGAGGGCCTAGTGACAGAATCTGAGTATCTCAAGGCTCATGAGGCACACTGAGTGCTCACGTGTGTTTGCTCTCCACAGTACTAGAAAATACACATGCTACAACCACAGATAGGAAAGGGTATTAACTATTGATGCACTTTGTTTCTGATGAAATGCCACTAGCTCACAGCTGAATCTCACTGAGACTGAACATGACCCTTTATTTACCTTTAGCCATAACTGCTGAATTCACTGTATCCAAAGGGGCCAGCGCTGAGACCAGACAACTTCTTTCTAAACTCCTTTATGGAGAACATGGGTAATTGGAGATAGCAGTCCGTCAGACTCGCAGCCTGAGACAACACGTCAGTTCCCATGAAATTGCTGGGTCATTAGTCATCTCCTCTCTGCAGCTTTCATTTTCAAGCCGTCCTTTATCTTTGGCTATGATTAGCACTCAATTGCATTCACCTTTGGTCACCCTCCAAACAGCACCAGGCAAAGGAGCTCATGGGACTTGAATACCACCCACTTCTGAAGCATTCAAGAAAGTTCTTTGCTGTTTGACTTCAATATCTGCTTTCACATCTTCCATGGGGCTATGCCCTGTAACTCTTTCTTCGTGGCTGGCAGAACTTTGTGCCCTTCCTTCCCCAGGCTCAGACCTCCCTGGTGCCATTACAGGCAGTTCCTCACTTTCCCATGCCCTTGATCACTCAGCATCTTGGCTCGGTGGTGCCATCCACCCTTTCCAGCTCCTCTGCTTCCTTACTTTACACTGAATTCCTCTCACCTCCCTCCCATGCCGTCCAGGACCTGCTTTCTTTCCTTCCTCCTGCTGCCTGCTCATGCTTTCCTTTCCACTTTGGACACTGCACTTCGATAAATAAATAGTTGCTTGAATTGCTCAGCTGAGAACCTGGTCTCTTCCCACCACCCATGACACAAGGAAAACCTTCAACAGTGTTTAAACAGCCACAAAATGAGGCCCAGCAGCACCAGGTGACTTGGCAAAGAAGTGACATTGGTGTTACAGAGGCACACTCCAGCACGGTCAGAGTGAGGAGCCCGTGTGGGGTGATAACATTTTTTTTTTCTAATCTTATTTTTTTATTTTATTATTCCCTCTCTTGTGGTTCCTCCTGCTCCCGGAACAAACTGGGGGTTTTATTGCTGGGGTTAAAAAACACGAATTTGCATTACATCCTGGCTCCCGCTGTAATACTTCAGTCTTGTTTCTCTCTCGTCCCCTCTCCAGAACAACTGATGCTATCACAGCCTGATTTAATTTCAAAGACGGATTGTGATTTGGCAGTCGGGGGAAAAAAAAAAAAGCCAAGCTAATCAAAAGTCACCATCTGCTGCGTTGCCATGGGGATATTCCTCCCCAATAAATGTGCTCTTTGCCAAAATCACAGATAACAGCACTATAAAGGGTGGGAGGTGGAGGGGGGAAATCAAAGAAAGAAGTTCCGACACTAGGGGGGAAAAACGAAAGAGAGAAATGGGAGAAACAAGAGACAAGAAGTGAGAGAGAAAGGAGCATGGACTACTGAGGAAAAACCACGAACGGACTAACTAGGGAGAAGGAGGAGGAAATGTGAGAGACTAACAAGCAGCTGAGGGTGACAAAGTGATGGAGGGAGACAAACAACTGGAAAGGAGGAAAGAGAAGAGACACCTCGAGACACTCTGCTGCATAAGATATCAAAACAAAACAAGCAGAGATAAGAGAATTACCCTCAAAGCCTCATCTCAGGAGAAGGGGAGAAAACTGAACCATCAGTGAGAACTCCCAGGATTGTTGGTTGGAGTTCAAGAAGAGATCTTACCACTGTTTGAATTGCAGTTACCAAAAATAAATCCCTGATGGGATGGATGGTAACACGAGGAGATGACCAGGGTCAGGTCCCTGGTTCTCCAGCAGCCTAGACACTGCCAGGGCCCCGTGGTGAGCTTGAAGGGTTTGATGTGCTGCAACACAGCACTGAGACCTGACAGGTTAACATACAAATTATCTGGAATTGAGCATCTTCAAGCTGTCCTGTTTGAGATAGCAGAGAGGCAGGGGTCAGCTGTTCAACAGCCACTGTCTCTTTTCCCCTTGTGATACTGGGTAGCGAATATAAGGGCAAATACTGTCTCTGTGCAGGGGGCGACTGCTGTCCTCAATGCTTATTGTGGAGCATTCGGGCTTTCATAGCACCTCAGGCATGGGCACTGGGCAACGAAGTTGACCAAAGAGAAATGGGGTCATCTAACCTGAAATGAGCAAAAGCTGTCTAATTTGAGGTTGCAATTTGCTGGCTCCCCCCTGACCCTGCTTAAACTATGCATGTGTGCGTTGAGTGCCCTTATTATCCTCCAGCAGCTAACGGAGAGAGGGGAGGCATCGCACTCTTCTCCCCAACCCAAGCAGGAGCTAAGCAAAAGGGTCACCTAGCACCCACACTAGTAGCATGGGATGAATTATTCACAACAGAGGCAGCACCAGACCTTTTCTTCCTCCCCTGCTGGAGAATAATCCCAGAATATATCACATCACAGGTTGTGTGAATTCTTCACTGAAAAAATAACTGTATGACTTCTGCATGAACATGTTTTGCAATTCAGTACTTGCACTGATAAGAAATGGTCCCTCTGTGTTGACTTGAGGAGTGCAACATTATGTTGCTCATCTACAGCAATCAAAAAGTTTGGACCAGCTCTTCTCTCTTCCCTTTGCTCCCACCTCCTTCCCACATCTAGAGGTGCTATAAAAATCAGAAGTCTTAAAACACAGCATTGGATGCTTTTCTCTGTATAATCATTTCAGGGTGCTGGTGTCACGTTTCCATCTTTCCCTGCTCAACTGCATGAACATTTAGTTTTGAAAGAAAGCTAAAGCTTCAAGGAGCTGGGGTTTGGAAGTGTACACTAGCATATATCCCACAAGATCATTAGTGCTTGTTGAATCTATGTGCATGGAAAGAGACAGGCAGTTGGAGTGAACTAATTTTAAAATTTGAATGGGAGTTAGTAATATTTTTCAGAGTAGCTTTAGTAAAGATCAAAGGTGCTCTGAGCTCAGATGGTCTCACCTATGTGAATGGAGCCAGACAGACTGTCAGAGCAGCACAGTTTCTGTACTCCAGATCCCATTTTTGCCTCATACACCTACTGCTAAGACCCATAAAAACCCAGGCTAGGCAACATCTAGGGGGGAAGAGATAGTAATGAGGTCCCTCCAGACCCAACATCCTCCCACATCATCCACCATGTCAGCACACTGATACTAACCCACAGGCGGAGCTAAGAAAAGGTTCAGCAGGTTGTCAAAAAAGCCTGTTTATCCCCTGCAGATGCAAGATGATGTCCCCAAGGTGCCCTTTGAGGTTGTTCTCCATATGGGATGGCTCTAGTGCTTGGGCCAAGAACAGCCTCCAGCTGTGCTACACCCCCGACAGGGTCCCTGCACAGGGAGGGTGAAAGAAACTAGCTGAGAGTGAACGGATCTAAAGATGGAAGAGAGAAAACATTGACGTGGAAACTGAAAAACCTGGAGTAGGGGAATGCGGGGAGAAGGAAAAAAGAAAAAGAAAAAACCTCCAGTAATGCAAATGGGAGAGGGAAGAAAAGCTCTCTGGAAATGGGTACTGCAGGGAGGGCTTGTGGGAGAGACAGGCAGAGGATAAAACTGCATAAAATGGAGAAGCGTTTCCGGATAGCATAAATATCAGGTGCACAAACACCCAAATTTACGCCCCATAAGCATGGAGGGTAGGACATAGAGTTAGATTAGATGGTGGAAAGACAGAGGTAAGAGGAGGCCTCCAGGAGGAAAGGCCCCTTAAAACCAACCTGGTGCATGAACATGAAAGGCTGAAACTCCAGCGGCACCACACAAGGGATTCCCCATGAGCAGCACCATGAGAAGACAGCCACAGCACCTTCCTGGAGAGCTGAGGGGACCCAAAAGGGAGCTGGGGAAATGGCACTAAATGGCTGTGTCACAGTTCATTGGGGAGGGCCTCTGAGGACATGAGGTTTGCTAGGAAGGGTTTTCTAACATGCATAACACATGGACAAAGGGCTGACACCTGTGGGATGCACCCCAGCCAGTCTGCAGCACCCAGGGGTTGCTTTTAGTGAGCAGAGGGTGCTGCTGGGCAGGTTGGATGCACAAGCAGCCTCCTGGGATTCACTGTCCCCACCTCAGCACAGCCAGGCAGCACAAAGGCTATTGTCCCCAGTGGGGCAGGGGCTTGGTCCCAGATCAGCTCTTGTGGGGAGAAAATGAGCAGTGGGGACAGGCAAAGCAAAGGGCTAAACCAAGCAGCACTGAGAAGAACGGAGCCCTGGTCTCCTGTCCACTGCCCATCCTTCACCAACTGTCTCACCTCCTCATCCTGTCTGCCCCATTCCTTTTGCTGGACATTTTACAGTGCAAGGACAGAAGCTCAAGCAAAAGGAGGGACAAGAAGGGGGAAGAAATGAAGATTTGTTTAAAATTAGATAATTTTGTTAAACAAAACCTTTTCCTAAGCAGTCAGCCTATTGCTACTCTCACTTTCCCCCCCCTTCCCCAATTAAACAGCAAATTACACTTATCAAAGAAAAGAAGGTAAAGAGAAATCTGAAAGGCTGTAAGAAACCTTTAATTATTACTACAGTGGCATGAAAAGCTGTTGAGCCCCTTAGAAACGTACATGGCCAATTATCAAAAAATATAAGAGATGCTGAAAGAAAGGTTTGTCTAATAAGTATGAATCGCAGGGCCATTTAGAACATCAGTGTTAAAGCATTAGAGTTAAATGGAAAAGTAAAAAGGGGCTGATGGTTTTAACTATTTCACAGGAGGACAAGAGGTTGATACTGATAAGACAAGCAGTATAGTGAAGTTAATTATCTGCGGCCCTTGGTGCACAAAGCTTTTTGAGCTGGTGATTAATAGAGATAAACCATTCAAACTCCACATTTCTAAGGTGAATGAAGATGGCAGAGGAACTGCACAGCCACAGCATACTAACTATTCTGACAGCAATGGACCCGCTGGCTGCAGAGGGTGCCGGGTGGGTTTGTTGCACCTGATCTGCTTCCCCCTCCTCTAATGGCAGGGAGGTTTGGGAGGTACAGAGGAGGGGTGGCCAAAAGTCCCCAGCACCTCTGGGTGATTGCTTTGGTGGAGATGTTTGGGGCATCACCTTTATGAAATGCTCCAGCATTCCCTCTCTGAGAGTAATGGAGGCTGGGGGATGCCTATACACAAGTATTTAGTGCTGTGCTGATTCTTCTTGCAATGTACTAGCTTGTTGGCCCAGGCTTGCGTCTTGCTAGGTACCTATAGATGATCTCTCCTTCAGCTCCTCATCCCACACGGCAGCGCAGGTAGAAGACTTGCAGCCTCCCTGGACCATGGGTCAGCGGAGTAGGTAGAAAGCACGCGTCCCAGATATTAATTCTGGTTCATTATCCTGGAAGACCTGCATAAATTAAATGGTCTGGTGCTTTTGTGGGAACTGGGAAACAAAGATGACTCAACCCTTCATCTTTCTGAGACAGATAAATCAGGCACCATGAGGTTTATCATGCTTGAGTCTGGCAGATAAGACCTAAAAAACGGAGGGCCTGGATGGACAATCAAGAGAGACATCCCAATCTTACAAGATTTCCAGCCAGATCTCCAGATCAAAGCAATTTAGACATACTTCCATGATAGTCCTAACCTCCACACTCTGGGATCTGGGTCCAACATTTTTCCAGATCTCCTAGAACTGAAAAATTCCCAGGAGACTTCTGATACTTCCTGCTGAGCCCCCATAGATGCTGCAGTCTCTGGTTTTCTTCTTCTGGTGTTTCAGTGTTTCTGTCTAAAGCCCAGTTAGAACAAATGAAGTTCAGAGACAGCAGCAAAAATCTAATCAGAAAAAAATGGACTCCATTTCAAAGCTTCACAAACTACTTGGTGCATAGGTTTCCAGTTCAATTTGAATTCTAGGATGACTTTGGGTTGGCTGTTATTTTCTCCAAAGTGCTTTCCTTGTCCTTGATAAGTTTGGAAAGGCATCTAAACTTCAGCATCTGCAAACAAAAGAATCTTATATTTTTGGCCAAACTAAATTGAATAATTTTTGTGTTTGTTAATTACATCCAGGCCAGCCTCATGCAGGGCCAAGTTTCAGCCCAGTGGGATTTGCACATGGCCTGGATACAAGCTATTGTAAATGGGGATCCCTGAAGGAAAAGCTGACAGATGGTGATTCTAAAAATGTTTGTCAGAGCCAGCCTTTGTGACACAGAAAACCCATAGCCAAGGGGGTCCTTGAGTTGGAGAGACGGTTCTGAACTATATGGAGGGCTGGGGGAATTTGTTGGTACCAGAGAAGTTTGACCGGGCCTCGTCTTGTTGCCTGCCAAACCCGTTTCCGTTAGACCCCCTCTCTCTCAGATCTGGTTATCTGGATAACATGGAAATTGGATCGATGTTGCACCTGGTTTTCCAACTACATATTCCAAAACTCTGATTTTCATGCTATAAAATAGGATCAAGATGGACATAGTTTATCCAAGCTGCATGGAAATCCTCCTCAGCCAGTCCCACAAGCAGGGTTATAGTCTGGCGTGTGCACTAACATTTTGGTGATGGGATCAACACCAAAGCACGTTGGCCTACTTCCCTGTTAGTACCACTTGCCTTCTAACTCAATAACTCTACTAAAAATCTGGACCAGGAAAGATCCCATCCAGCACACACAAGCAGTCTGCAAGGAAAAACTTCTTGTGATTTTCTTTTCAATCCAAATATTTTCAAGTGAGGAAGGCAAGATCCAGAAAAATTTCCAGGTTGGTCCCCTTCACAACAGCAAGACACCACCAGCTTTCCCAAAGGGGTCTTCAGCAATCATTCAGCTTTTGCAGTAAAGATTCATCCTCGGAAACAACAGGTCTCTCCCTTCCCTTGCTCATCCTCATCAGTGTCAAGTTTCGGCAGCTGCCGAACAAGTGGGTTTCAGTAGCTTGATGCAAAGCAGTGGGAGAGGAGTTAAAATGGGATAATGCTCCATGACTCATCTCTGACTGGTAACTCCTGGGTGGAAGGCTAGAGCATACCTGGACCAAGTCCTGGACTTGCAAGAGCCCAGTGCTGCAAGCAGCCTGTTCACCTGGGGGAGAGGGGAGCTGGCTCCAGGATGGCAGCACTGGCTCCGTGAGAGGTTATGAGGGCCTTGCAATCAAGTTCAAATTACGTATCAGACACATGCTCCCAAGAGCAGACTCCAGACACCAGCTGCTTATTTTTAGACTGGAAAAGCCTTTTCTTACCGACACAGGTGGCAAGGCTGGAGCACACAGAGCACCAGAGGCACCACCAGCCCCACAGCCATCCCCAAAGGGACAGTACCAACAGCTCTCTGAGCATTTTCTGCCATCCCCTTCCCCTCTCATGGTGGAAAAGGATCAGAATAGTTTGTTGTGTTGCCACAGAGGAGACCAGAAAAAGTTGTCCCGACACCCTTGTGGGTAGTGCCAGCGCTGTGCTGAAGCATGCATTGCTCCACTGCATCGACCAGCCTTGTTGGCTCCCCACCAATTGGCCCTCGCATCCAGCAACTGGTTCAGAAATTTCAAGAAGAGAAAATAGCACCTTCAGAGCTTGCCTCTGCTTCTTTCTCAGCCAAGAAGAGAGTGGATTTCTCAAAAACCCCAGCTCTTCTGCATTGAAATCCCATCACTATAGCTGTAACCAAAATATTACACAAATCCAGACGCCCTGTTAGCTCCCTCAGCGACTGGACAAATCATTTGGATCAAATTATTTATTTAATGAATTTTGTTTTCTCCCTGCAAACAGCAAGTAAAGAGTCTACAATGGTTTTGGGCGCATTTTTTAATTTTCTGCAACTAATTTTCATCACTTGCATCACTCATTGCACCATTTGTCATCTGAAAATTGAAATTTAAATCCTTCATCTGTCTCTGAGTGAATATACCTGTCACATGCTTGTTTATACCCACTTAAATGGTCAAAAAGTTTAGAAAAACATATTAAAAAGTTTGAAATCCCCTCAACATTCTCTACCATTAGCCTATTTTATCTGTTGCCAGTTATATTCGCATATATATATGTATGTATTTTTATGCCAGGATATTAATGGAAAGTCAATATAAAGAAGGAACAGGCAGAGCAAATACATTTACTACAACTTCATGTCAGATGACTGTTTTATGAAAATGCGTTATGTTTCTTTTATATCTCCACAATTACAGATAGAAAACACAAGAAACAAGAACTTATCTAAAAAGACACCCTTTCCAGAGATAAAAAAAAAGAAAAGCAACATTCACAAAATATTTCAGACATGAAGATAAATGTATTTAGAAAAAAAAAAAAGAAAAAGAAAAAGAAAGAAAATAAAAGTGGGCCATTCAGATCCCTAAGTTTAAACAGGAGACAGCATTAAACAAGAAAACCAATCTTTCCCTCTCGGGGGAACTCACCTTTTTGAACTCTGACTGCAACACAAAGCTCTGCACAGTCCTTCGGCTCCTGTCATCCTGCAAAATAGCACATTTCCTAAAAATCAGTGTGAATTCATTGTGGGTGGTTGTGAGGGCTGTTTCTCCAGCAGAAATCATAATAGATCTTCTTCTAGAAGCTTAAGTTTCATTTATATTTATTTCTGCACAAGACACCAATTCTGGAGACTTTTACAAGGAAGACTAGAGACTTTCCCAGCCCTGTGGCAACGGTCACTGCTGTGTTTGGGTTGCACGTGTTTGGGGTCCACACAGGGTCTGGCCCAGCAGTAGAGAAGGGCACCTGGCATGGGGTGCTTGGTGGGGAATGGGGCTTAGCAGCAGTTTACAGAGGGCTCACACAGCATGGGACAGGGACTCCAAAATTCAGCCCCACTAGGAACAGTCTCATTTCTGCATAGGCATTGCAAAGAAACATCTAAAAGTTCAAGAAACATATCCAGGCCAGAGTATTTTATTTGGAGCAAGAATAACTAAACACCAAGATTTTGGCAGAACAGTACTGGAAGAGCGTAGGGAGAACCAGACTAAGTGTCCAGCAGAGCCATTCTGCCCCAAATACCAACAAGATTTTTATCAAGGATAACACAAGCCCTCCAAAAAAATCCAGTGTTGCAAGTTTGCTTCTATCTACCTGACTGCCTGGTTATACCCTGCGGGCAGGACACAGCTCCCGAACAAACTCTTACCTCACTTATCATTTTTTGGTGGGCTTGACTTGATCGCACTATTGCAAAGGTCATTTATTAGCTCTTCTACCTGTGTTACACCTCCTGCCCCGGGTCTTTGCTCTGTTATGGCTGGTGGCACTCCCAAGGCAGCCATGAAAAATATCCCAATTGCTTGTGCTGTCCCATTATGGGCAGGTCTTGCTCTTCCATGGCCATATCTGGAGAGGAAATGATATAACACAGTGGTGACGTCCCTGTGAAGATAAAGTGTTACTCAAGTAAGATCAGGCTGCTTCATGTTTCTGCTATTTATCTCCTCTGCCAGCCATTCGTTAGGAATTTATGCATGGTCTTTAGTCACCGTTGACTCACCTTCTCTCATTTGCTTTTAATCACTCTTCTTACAGCACAGGAAAGGTGAAGCTCTGCTCAAACCTAGAACAAAATTGGCTGGGAAAGCAAACTGGTTAGGAAAACACTGGGTGCATCTTCCTCTTGCAAGCCATACATCATGCACCCTCCTCAGTGGCACTGCAGACACCTAGGATAGTCTTCATCCCCCTCTTCCACCTCATTTTTCTAATGACTTGTTTATGGCAGTGCAACAGGGGCTTTCCAGTTTTTCAAAGCAGAATAGTCCCTAAGTACTAACTCACTCTGGAGAAACCCTCCCAAAGCTTGTTTAGTTATGATAAAACCCCCTGATTCAAAGGAAGGACCTGGGCACCCAAAGGGCAGGTTCTGAGCACCCTGACTCACTCTAGGCCAGCGAGCAGCCAGCGTGTAGCGTGGTTTCCCAGTACTTTCAGGATGAAGGGCTTTCAGAGAACAATTTGTAGATGTTTTTGGAAGTTGTGGAATGCTGTAAATTAGCAAGCAAAGGCAAGACATGCAAAAAAGCCCATTCCATCATGAAGTCTCTGCTATGGAGTCTTTTTTCCGAGTTGTATTTTAGTGCAACTGCTGATGATAACTCACTATAAAGCCCTAATAAATTTGCTGAATGGCATTTTTTATTTTTCATAGGAACCATGTAGCCATATGCTCAACTCCGCTCCTTCTTGCATAAGTAAAGTTAGGCACGTACTTGGCATCTCCAGACTCCGGGTCTGAATTCAGGCATGACAAAATACAAATGTGCACAAACGAGTAAGTGGCTGGTGGAAAGAAGGAAGGTGGACATCAAACAGATTATACGGTTACTTGGCAAAAGCTGAGAGATATCCTGGTAAACTTTTAAACACAAAGAAAAAAGAAACCTTAGTCACAATTCACTGGGACACTTTAATAAAAAGAATTAAGTTTAGAAATGAGACAACTTTAAAACAGCAACTCTAACTTCTTTTTCTGACAGAGGTGAGAGTGACCGTTATTGGGGGCATGTTATAAAACATGCAGATCCAAAAGATGTGGATCACAGCATCATCGGTCTTTAAGTTAATGGTGGGTTTCAGGTTATACTAGAGATTCACTTAGCCACTATTTGGAAGATATTTGATGGGTTCACCTCAAATTGTAATGATTAGCTGCTTGATTATTTCTGAAGTACCTAAAGACAAATTATTTTTTTCTCCAAGTCTTCATTTTCTGTGATGAAATTAGAATGATCAGCTTTCTCCTGCTTCACAATACTGTTTCTGTTGTTAAAAATCAAAGTATCTTTTCAGCCTATAATAAAGCTAATTTAGTTCTTGCTATAACATCGTGAACTTGCATTGAGTCACACAAAAAGGATGAATTTGATCATATCTGCTTGGTACCCACAACTATTGTTGTCTCTCACACATGGACTCACAAATACTGTTTTTACCTGTTTGTGCATACACACAAACACACCTATATATACAAGTATAACATCTTCTTTCATACCCAAACCAAGTAAGCGGCTGGTTGAACTCTAATAGTTTTGCTTGCAAAATTTTCCCATAAAATCCAACAATACATTTTAGAATAAGAGAAAAAAGGAGAGACAGAAGAGAGAGAGGGAAATCAGCACTGCTGAATGTATGTGGAGCCTGGACTACTTCATTTCTGTGTGTTGAAACTAATTTGTTGCATTATGTTTCTATCTCTTGCATGTCCACATTGCCACAAGGTCTTATTTTTACAAAACAGACCCATCATTCTTTCCCACAGGATGAAAACACGGTTAAATACTTGCTGTAAAAAAACCATTATGTGATGTGCTAGCCAAATGATACACTAATACTCCGACGTAAGTGCTTTTTTGGCAACTACTCAAAGGAGCAAAAAATTACATCGTTTTCAACCCCAGTGATGATAAGATTACACAAAAGAAAGCAAAATATACAAAACGGGTTGATGATAAATATTGTACAATAAATGGAGAATGAGCCAGTTTTCTTGCTGTCACACCCTTTGCAGTTTTCTGCAATTTTTCCATCACTTGAGGCAGGCACACCAATTATTTCCATCATATTGGGTGTCCCCTGAAAAAAACCTGACAAAAATAAGGATTTGAAAGATTCCTTTTCAGGAACTTCCTCCACCAACTATTTCCTCCTTTTCAAATGGGGCTTTCAGAAAGGAAGTGGTGGCCAGCAGTAACATTCCCCACGGGAGGGACCCATCTTCCCTTCACATGTGGAGAAGCGAGAATATCCTCTTATGAGGCAGGACAGGAAAAGAAATCATCCTTTCATTGGTGGGGTATTCTGACCGGATAGGTGTCTGGTGCCGTGTCCAAGATGGTACCTTCTGAGGAGTCATTTCCAATTGGCTTCAAGCCCCACATTGCAGAAGGACAGTCAAGAGCCTATTGGCTTATCATCTGTCCTACTTATTTCAGCTGGAAACAAATCAAGACATTAACAGGGAAAAAAAAAAAAATAGCAACCCCTAGTCTTCACTCAGATCCTCCACCACAGTGGAAACATTTTCTTACATCCTCAGCGAGGTGCTCAAATATTTCTCCTTGTTGCTAGCAGGCACAGGGTTGGTGGAAATGTTTCTTGCAGCCTTTCACCTTTCTCTTCCCCCAGTTCGCAAATCCAGTTTCCTGCCTTCTGCATGTTTCTTTGCTCCTTGCAAAGTACCTACTAGGTAGGTAGAAGGAACCATCCCAACCGCCAAGGCTGCGCAGGAGCTGTTTACTTCAAGTCTGGTTTGTTGTACTTTGGTGCGTAAATCACTGCAGAGCTCTCTAGGCAATCTTTTAAATGCAGGGGAAAAGTAAAGGAGCATGGCTAGGATGAGGCATGGACTCAGTGGACAGTGGATTGGAAAGCCTGTAGCAAAGAAGCCATTGTCTGCCTCATTATTCTCATCTGATGTGGTGTGTTTATTCATAATCTCCCAAAGTCCAACAAGAGTGGCAGCCAGTGGATTGAGTAGCTGTAATGACTCCAGCACCACAGCATCTGACGGAACGCACCCCCAGAAAATTGCCAAATCTCTTGGGACCCCTCTGCACCCACCGCCGCACCCTTGCAGCCAGGCAGCTGCCACATGTGACCGAGAGCTGGGGCTGCCCTGGGGAGCCAGACAAAAAGCAGGCATTCGCTGGCAGCCCCACAGCAATATCCTTTTTGCACAGATGTTTGGTAGGGCAGACTGACCGGGGGGGATGGGGGGTGGGCACAGAGAGGGGCACCCACCCGGAGGTGTGATATGGCCGTGCAGGTTTGCAAACACCATTTAGCGGAAGTCAGATGCCTATTTATTGCTTCCAAAGGGAGACGAGATTGGTTGTTAGTGCTGGCAGGATCAAATGGGTAATTTAGAGGCAGAGAAGATCGCCATTCAGGCTAATGGGATTTACACTCTCAAATCAAGTTATGTGGATGCATTATAGGGAGTTCACATTGAGGGGAGCCATTACCCCATTAGCACTAATAGGAATTGCACTAAGGTACCATGTGAGAAGACACATGCAAAAGGATCGCAGCTTTCCCTCACTTATTCAGGACTGTTTTGCCAAAACGAGGCAATATCTGATGGATCTCTCTCTCCTCATATAGGCAAGGGTTTAGATGTTCAGTCTGGGCTTCATCCCAACACTTCATTCATAAAGCTGGGAATGGCCTTTTCCCCAAGAGTTGTTACAAGAGGGGGTCAGCTCTTCTATATCCATCGCTGCCTCTTTTAATAGCAAACAAGGGCAGAAACTCAGGTAGGCATTCTGCTGCTGCTGCTGAGAAATCTGCAGCCAAGGATGCACCCTTTATCTGTGGTTGCCTTTGCCTCTCTGAAGTCGCATGCTCGCTTTGTTTCCCGATGCTGCTGTTTATCACCATCTCTTCACTGGCAAGTGCCCGGCGGACACATTTATTCCCTGTGCAGTGCACAGAGGCATCTTAAACAGATACCTGTAACCCTAATGACAGTTCTTTAATGAAGAAAAGGCAGCAAAATTAAATGCAAGTGGCATATTACCACACTTGTTTTAAATTGATATTTAATTAAAAAGTTAATTATTAATTAAGTTTATCAATTGCACATCAGTTGTTCAATAGAAAAGGGCTCATTCATTTAATTATCTGCATGCAACCGATAGTATATGCTTTTTAGCCAGGCAAGGTTATCTCTGCATCTCTTCTAATTTAGATCAGTTTAGCTTCTAATCTATCGAGAGTGCTTCCTTTTGCGAGCTTTTGATTTGATCTATAAATGTTTACTTACAGAACTGTTAGGTATTAGAAGCTGATCAAATAAAGGGAAGAGCTGCTCAGAGTTGCAATACGCTCACCAAAGGGCTGGGGCGGTGCTTTCTTGCAAAGAGCTACTCGGGTTTTTTCTTTAACAATGTGCCTGCTGTAAAAGTTTCAAAAAAGATAAACATCCACCTCGAAAGTATGTTAATGGCTCAAACAATGGGGAATCTTCAAAGGGCAAGAGAGGCCTGAAAGCAGAGTACAGCGACAGGCGCCACCACCGCCTGGCAAACCTCGAACCTCCTTTTGCCGCAGAGGGGACCACAGGGTACTAGCCGTGGCAAGGTCTGGGGACAGCCCTGCTGCCCAGTCATGCCAGTTCCAGCCCAGGGTTGGAGGGAAAACACCCCTGCTCCTATGGGCCTCTATCATCAAAGAATCAGCCTACGGCTCCTGTTCTCCTTTCTCCCCAAAACAATTCCTAGGTGTAAACCAACAGCTATTTATAAAGGATCTTTAGATGTCACATAGTAAACCATGCCATAAACTCCTCCAGGATAAGGGAAGCTTAACAGAGAGAAATGCTCTGTGGTGGCTGTGACTCCAATAGTGTATTCTAATAAATTCTCTTATATTTATTTTAACTGTGAATAATGGTCCTGATCGGTTTCTACTAAAAGTAGCATGCAGTGTATATATTTAAAACTCTAAAGAATGTTGGTATTAGTAAATTACTGGAGACCAGGCCTGCCTGGTGCTGAAGATGCTGAACACTGGTTAAGTTCATAAGAAACTGAGGATACCCAGATCTTGGAGCATTGTAGGAGGCTATAAGTAGGCACTGTGTAACTAATTAGAAACAACCACCTGCTCAACCTTCAGGGCTTCAGCCACAAAATGGTTTGCAGTACTTGCATGTCCCTAAGTAATTCTCATATCCATTGCACGATTGATGGCTTTTCGCAGGCAGCAGCCACGAGATAGTTCCTGCCCCATGAGTCCAACACAAATCATGAACACGAGACAAAAAAATGCAGCAGACCACAGAGGGTAAGGGGAGGAAAAGGTGAGAGAAAAAGATGCTACAAAACAGAGGGCTGATGGACTGCCTTGAGGGGGCAATGCTGAAACAGATGTGTCTTTTCAGAGCTTAGTTAATCAAGAAAAGGAAATGTATCACAACAAGTAAATAGCTACAGCACAGAGGTTCATACAATTCAGGTGAATACCCAGAGTCTGCAGCTTGTATTTGATCTGAAGACAACAAGCCCAGGGCTGTCTCCCATCTCCTGAATGAAAAGCACTAAGGGGAGAGGGCTTTTAAAAGGGAGGTAATTTACAATGCAATATTGCCGGGGGTGGTGGTGGTGGTGTGTTTGTACAACTGGAAAGAGCATAAAAGAAATCTCCATGAATAGTAACTGTATGTTTATAGATGGGTGCCTCTTTGCCAACTCTGCATGCAGCGTGCATTCATCTTCACCAGATATTCAAGTGGCAGGACTTTTTCAAGCAACAATGTTTATAGAAAATGACTATCTTGAAGCTTTACATACTAGAATTTGAGGAAACTTAAAATTTACATTTACAAACATCATCAGTCACCCTATCTGACAAATCAGAACAGAGGAATCTGGCTTAACTACTATAGATGGGCAGCAAACAGCAGTCGGTTTCTCCAGAGATTCACTAACATCAGTTAAAATGAGAAATTTATCATGCATCTGCTCACAGATACTTTGAAAGAAGCCAAACATATCAAAGCACTGATTTGTGAGGAATTATTTACAGCAGTCCTCTTTCTTGACTAGAGGACAAAACTGGAAACTTTCCCTTTTTGTTGTATCACCCCATTCAGTGTAGCATCAAGCCAAGAGACGCTCCTTTCCTTCAGTGACAAGACTAAAGTGAAGATAAAGAAGAACTTCCACATGGACACAAGTTATCAATGAAAATGCCATATAAACAAGCAGCTCTGAGAGCTGGAGAACAAATAAAGCCGGTTTGTTTGTTCTTTAAGGTGCCACTGCACAATGAGATTGTTGATAAAGTGAGAGTTTTGACTGGAGCTTTTCCACAGCTGAGGGACATCAGAAAGCCTTTTGCCTTCCTTTGACCCAGTCCCTGCTTAGGATCCTCTGCTCTATGATAAGGAGCGAATTAACACTGCAAATTCTTCCTAATAGCGGTGCTAATTTAGTCTGTCAACCCCATTCAACCAGCTATTCTCACAAAACCTGTAAGAATTTCATAACCCTGAGCTCTTTAGGCTTTGTGGCCAAGTGAGGTTGAAAAAGTTACCTAGGGAGAGATTTAGAGATGCTGGTTCACACCATTTGTCTTTGAATTCTTGGATTTAAAAAATATCTTGGATAATTTAGGTGGGGCTTTTAGGATGCGGCTATTTCTTTATAAGTTACAAGAAAGCAATCAACCTGTTTCCTTCCATCCCCTGCAGATGCAGAAATTAATTTAAAAGAACTGAGTTCCTCTAAACTTACGGCCCAAGAGGGTCAATGCCTGCCTCTCTGAGCGTTAACTCTGGGTTTCTGCCCCAAAGGGTGAACGTCTCCAGGTGTCAGCAAGCAGTAAGCAAGCCATCAATCAAGGAACGGCCAGGCCTTCACACAATACTTCGCTTAAATCTTTGGTTTCAAAGCTGAATCTTCTGTGCCCTTCTGTAGTCCTGGGCTCCACTGGCAAACAAACACAGAAATGCCGCTGGGGAAAGCATGTTTGTGTGAGATTTCCAATCCAATTTTGCAGACTCAGATGTTAGGCAGTTTAGATAAGGGGATGATTAGAGGTCTAAGCCTAAGGTTTGAAATACCCAGACTTCCTGGAACCACCGGTGCAAATCCCAGCAGGGCTGACTCAGCCCTCCAACCTCCCGATGAAGATAAAGTGAGCTCCATGCAGAAGTGTGACTGGTGAGTCTCCACTAGCCAAGACCCCACTGGAGGGGAGATAATGATGGTGGTGCCTACAGCATGGAAAGGGATTCATTGGTGGAGGTGTAGTGCCCCAGGTCTATCCACACACCATGTCTCCTGCCAGTTCTCTCACTCCTGGGCTCCACCAGAAGTGATTTATGGAACTAAACTTTTCTAGAATTTAGCTCCTGCTTGTCTTCGTGTGCATGTCCACAGTCTTGCAGTGTTTCTGGCAAAACTATGGCCCTTCTTATCTTTCTGTTGCGTTACTTACTGACCCCTTCAGAAGAGCGCTGTATCAGTACGGTTTGTGACTCACTCAGAGAAAAGCCCTACAGGAGCATATTACATTGCTTTTCTATCAATCAGTGCTGTGACTCGATCATTTTTATTTTAGAAAATAAACCAAATTCCCAAATCGCCAGCATGTTCTTCACACTACTATTTGGTTTGCCAAGCACAACTATCCAAAAGTTTTCAGCAAAAAACTTCTAATAAACAAGCCGAACTAATCAATTTATCCCTTCTTTTCCTTTCTGCTAGTGGACAATTAGCAAACATGACACAAAATTCTAGCGCCCATTTCCTCTTTTACGTTTTCCATAATAGTATCCTTTAATAACTCACAGAGTACTTGCAATTTATTCTTTCCTGCTGCATTTTGAAAATTAAGTCATCTGATCAGTGACTCCTCAGAAAAAAAGATAAGGGAAAACACACAACTTCTGTAACATCAAACGCAGCATTGATGACCATTTTCATAACTAAATGTATGATTTGAAATGCACGTTAGGAAAGTATTGACACAGCAGAGCTAATTAAACCTTTGCTTTCCAGCAGCATTCACCTCATTACAGCTCAGACATTCACAGGGCAGCAAGTCTGCACAGGACACACACACTTGAATATTCCCAAGTGAAACTCCACAAACAGACGTTGGTACTGAACCAGTCCCACACTTCCTCATTCCTCATCCCATACCAAGGCCAACAGATTGATCAAATTGACCAAGCAGAGTAGCAGATACTCAGTTCTATTACTCAGTCCAACATAAAAACAGTGGTAAGAAAACTGTAACTCATCCTCTCTCTAGCTCCTCTTTGCTTTGTGGCCAACAGGATGATGACCCACCAGCACCTCAACCCCCAAAACACTCTCCAGCAGAGGCAGGAGATGCTGTGCTTATTCATGGTTCTTTGAGCTGAAAGAAGCATCCTCAAAGTGCCATCCAAATGCATACAAATAAATTAAAAAGTAACAGGTAACTTCAAGAGAGGTGGAAATAAGGATTCTGTTTTTCTGAACTTCATGTTCCCGGCGTTGAATTATCCTGTGTCTTAAAAGGTACAACTCTAATGTGCATGCTGCAATAGAAGCTTCTCCAATGGCTGCAAGAAAGGACCTATCCTTCTTTTCCCTTTTCTCAGATTTTTTTTTTTAAGACTAATAATAATGCTTCTGTACACGCAGAAGCTTTTCTTTCAGTTGAAATAATGGTTTTGCTTGCCTCTCCTCCACCTGGCTTTTTATTTTCACAAGAAAAGCCAGGAACACAGTGTTTTTGAGACCACTACCCTCCCACCACCTTTTACTGAACCTTGCAGAGAGGCTCCAATGTTAGGAGTAACATTAGAGTAACAAGGGTAAGGAGTGAGACCCATATCTTTTAAGCTGAGGCTGAAAAATTACTCCAGAAGCCATGGATGCACACAAGAAAAACTAAATAACTCAGTGGAATCCTTGGCTTTCCAAATAAATGTGCCCACCTTCTGGTTTTTAATACCATGCAGCCAGCATTTTCACTCTGCTTTGGTCTGAGTTAAATTGTAACTCCCTTGGGGCAGCATCTTTGCCTTTCTATTTGCTTTTAAAATGCCTTGCGTGCCCAGCAGCTCCAAGTATAAAATAATCTCTAGAGCTGCAAGGAGAAAAGTCTCCACGAAGACGCGCCTGAATTTTCTAATGAAATTGTCTCTGTGTTGAGATGTCCTGGTGCATAAAAGTTTCCTCGACAGGGTTTCACTAGCACAAATACTTGCTTTTTGTCGTTTCATTTGAATACACATGGAGACTGCATCTGAGCTTGGGTAAGCATTCACATCAGAAGTCGCTTTGTAAGTGAAACTCCTGCTCAGAAAACAGAAAGAGTGATTTTTCTTGACCCATCCCAATTCGCCAATAAAATTCAAATGTGGCAAACTAGACCATCCAGGCTTTTATTTTTCCTTTCTTTCTTTTCTCCGTCCCTCACCCCTCCCTTTTTTTCAAAGCAGCAAACATTTTGTTGAATTGTTCTAAATAACGACAACATTTGAAACCACTTCAGTCTGTTTAAGATCTTAGGGGGAAAATTTGGTGAATAAATGACTCGGGATAAATCAAATCATTCTGTTCTAATAACTGTGTCTCTCACTCTCCTTATCTCAATTGCTGTCCCTACTTCTGTGTGCTCCCTGGCCAACTCCTGGATTTCACTCCTTGCTCTGAAGCCACCCTCTCTGCTCTTGTCTCCAGCCCTGCAATGGCCCCCATCCTGCCTCCTCTCCTCAAGCTGTCAGGCTTCTCCCGTCTAGTCTTCTATTGCAACTCTTCATGTGGTCCCTAACCTCTGCCCACCAGCCCTGCACACTCTGCTGCTAGACGTCTCCTCTCACCAGCCTGTCCATCAAGTCCACTGTGTATTGCTCAGTTTTCTCCAGTGAGCGAGCTTCTCCCCTAAAAACAACTTCTTACACAGTCACGGCCTCACCATTTAGACCAGACTCTGGTACCTCCCTACACCTGATTGCAAAACTAACTTAATATCCTCCACTTTTCCCTCTTTCCCCACTGCATCTACATCCCCTTTCCCATACTGTCATTCTCCACAATTTGACACAGTGGCTCTAAAATTCACAGCAGTTCTTTTCAGTGGCCTTTGAGTATGATTTGCATGCAAAATGCTACACCGCACGGTGCTGCCTCTGTGCACCCATACTGGGAGTGTGTGGCATAGTCTGAAGAGTCAGGAGAGGTCAACCATTGGCTTGACCTCCTAAGCCCATCTGCCTTCACGCCAGCAAAGACACATGCTCTAAACATGTATTATCTTTTCAGGACATTTGTTTCGGGAGCAAGTTGCGTTAAGCAAAGGTACGTCAATTGATAATAAACCTGCTCCACACTGTCATTTGTGGGTGATTTGAAGAAAAACAGACCATGTAATCAGGTCTAAGGGGTCCCTAATACCAGAGACGCTGGTGCTGTCAGCTATAGAAAATAATTAGAACGTTATCCCTGTGGCAAAGAGAATGTAAATACATCTAAAATACGACATAATGACATTCTCCTCTGTAAGCCAGGGGATCTGCTTCAAATAAAAGGGCCATTAACACAACAATTAAAGCCGAGGGGGCCGGTGAAGTAGGGAGCCGGCCTGGTGCAGGGCGAGGCGAGCGAGTGCCCGGCGTAAATCTTTCGCCATCCCAGCCAGGAATGTGACTATTAGCCCTCTCATGACCCGAGGGCTTCCCAATAATGCATCTGTTCTCTGTCAGGGCCAGGATTTCGTAACGTCCTCCAGCTTGAGCCCAGGGCCGACTCCACGGTGCGGCGCCAAAGAGGGAGTTGGCGGGAGCAGGGTGGCTCCATGCTGGACTTTGGCCCACGTTCAGCAAAGCACTTAAACGCACGCCGTAGGGACGCGTCTCCTCCCAGGGTTGTTTGGGCGCTTGGAGGTGAGCAGCGGGTGGGCTTTGCTGAATCAGGGCCATTCAGGCTTTCCCATACCAGAACTGGACTCGTTGTCATCTTCAGCACTTTTCTGTCTCCCTTGTGGGGACGCACCCCATGGAGCAAGCCATCCGGAGATGCTCCAGAAATGTCCTTGTTGCAAAATTCCAGCTTCGGGAACCTGCAAGAACCAAGGCATGGACAGCACCACAGAAATTTAGGCATGATTCAAAGGAAATAATGTCACAGCTTTCACTGTCCAGGCAGCAGTTGCTATGAACATGCTCCAGGCAACACGGAGATAATATTTTCTGCAAGCTCTATAGCAAACTTACAGAAACGATGGACAAATGCTTGGAGAGGACAGCGGTTCCCACCTTTCATTCAGTCTGAAGTAGGTGATGATAAAAGTCCCAAACTCATCAGGAACTTTGATTCCAGGCAAAATGCATCCAGCACACCCCTGCAGGTTCTTGGCAAAGGAAAAATATCATGGAGATGGCAAAATCAGCTTCCACAATAACATCAGGCTCAGATAGTTTTCTTAAAGCTGACAAGTTGGGTCACAAAGGCAGATTTTATTTATTTCCTTGTAGAGATAAAGGTCTCATCAGGCTCAAAAGACTGTTGTTGGTTTGTTTGTTTTTTTAATTTGGTTACTTTTTGTGGTAGCTGTAAAATTTTATATACCCAGTGGATGTTTGTGAATGCCAGAAAACAGGAAAGTATACCAACCTGCAGGGTTGAGTGGTGCAGGAAGTCCCAGTTTTATTACATCCATCCTCTTTTTCAATTCCACTAATACTTCTAAAAGAATGACATAGCAGGGACTTCAAAACAAAGAAATCATTACCTACAACAAAACCCTCCAAATTTTACTTTTAACCCACAATGCTTCAAAATCCAAAGGTAACATGCTTCCTGTGTTCCACTTTGGATACATGAGCATTACCATGCCACCCAAAACAAGGAATAAATTTAAATAGTTGCAGGACATATAAAAACTTGAAGAGCTATTTAAAGATGACCTTGAATTTCTTTAAAGACAACAACACATATTCTTTCAACCTTTATAAGTAAGGAAGATCTGAAAGTGACAACCACAGAAATCACAGTTCTCTTACCAAATTGTAATGTACACTGAGAAAACTGTCAGAAAGGCACACAGAGAAGATTTCTCCCTATGGTGCATTAATGTTTTTTACAAAAGGATCACTTGCCTAAGAACGAAGGGGCTGTTTAGCAAGGTCCACTACTGAAAACTAGGGCTTGACATCCAGGAGCACTTACATCTCATGAAATGAGGCTGGGCTCTGGTTGCCAAGAAGTTCAGACCCAATTTCAGAGGAAAGAGAAAACACATCATGCACATTGCAGGCTGTGTGGCCTCTCAGTCCGTCCCCTACTGATGGATGAAGGATCAACACCTGGGCTAAGAGAGAATGACACACATCAAGGTACAGCACACAGCACACTAGTATCTTGGTATGGAAAAAATTACGTAAGTAAAAATATTAGCTACATGTCTGATATAAAATAATCATTAAAGATTCTCATTACAAGTAAACACAAGGATAATAACTAACAGATAAGCTAATTAGTCATGCAAATCTGATGGATTTTCACTGCCTCCTTCCAGCCACTGACTTCTTTAGAAGGTATTTTATTTTCTGAGTAGTGTACAGTTCGGCATCCAATTTATATTAGTTGGGCAAAAAGACAGTCCTTTAATCTTCTGACACTTTAGTCCTCAGTGTGAAACACATGGAAACTTTCCAACAGAGAAACAAAAAAAGTGATAATAGAAAAGAAAATATTAGCAAAACTCCCATGGAACAAAATGAGGTGGTGCTCTCTGGCAGATCTCATGTCTGAGCGCTGTGGACAGCAGTAACTTATAACCTGCAAACGCAAGGACAGCAACCAAGGCAGTTGTCTCTTTCAATTATGTGAACTGCCTTATATATAATAGAGCTAGTAAAAATGATCTGAAATAAACAACAGTCAGCCCTTATAACTAAGGTCACACTGGCCAGAAGGGTTGTGAATGTTCCAGCAAGCTAGGAACAAGTTTCTAGACAGCTGGAGATATTTTGAGCAAACATGGGCCAAATTAAACCGATGTGGGAAGCCAAAGTGAAACCAGTAAAAGCTTGCCTACTCAGATGACTTTTGTTTGAGCTGGAAGCTAAATTCAAACAAAATTCCTAGGATGATACTGCTTCGACCACAACAGCAGTCACCTGAGTCATGTGATAAGCTCTTTGCTTTAAAAATCTCAGCGTGTCACTCCTGAGAACACTTGCACATCAGATCCATGAGAAGCAAAAAGAAGGGGAGAAAAAAAAAGGAAAATAAAAGCTTTTGTACAAACCCTGTGAACCAAGTCCCCTATGTCTCTTTCCTTCCAGACATTTCTGAAAAAAAACAGCTCACTGGAACCACAAAGAACAACAACAACTGAGCAGCATTCTAATACGGGACATCCTGCCGGACCAGCCCGAGCCAAAGGAAAAAAGAAAGCCGCAAAAGTCAGAACTCAAATTGGACACTCAAACCCAAATCTTTACATTTTAGGGCTTTTTTTTTTTTCATTTAAACTAATCCAATCAATTGGTCACCATAATAGAGGGTTCAAGCAGCTGGCTTAGTTAGGTACATCTGTGACTAACCTTGGAACCAAAGCCATGTGTTCAAATGCACGCACATTTGAAAACGCAAACAAAAGATCAACCATTGTGTCTTAAAATATCTACAGTTGACTTTGTGCATCCCCACTAATAAGTATCATAGCACACAGTATAGTCCTAGTGTTGTTTGTGGAGTCTCCAACCAGTTCCCTAGAAATACAGTTTATATATTATTAAGTCCCAGGGACGGATTTCCTCTCATACTACCTTACAAACCACAGGTGAAGGTTTATCAAGGGTTGTTGCCTTGTGCTGATGACCCTATCTTGGGAATGTTTGCAGATCAGAGGGTAGGAGAAATAATATGAAATTATTATCAAGCAAATGAAAGCTATAAAACAAGGTAGGAACCTGGGAAGAGTGCATTTTTTTTCCAGGAAGCAGTAAATATCTGGAAAACTGAAGGGAAGAAACCCTCCCTAATTAACCACCAAAAGAACTCCGTATAAGTAGAAACCATAAAAGATTAGAGACAAAGCTTACAAGTGTGGTAGTATCCAGTTATTATCTTAATCTACAAAGTGGTATCTGCGCTGCTTCCTTCCTACCAGTTGGGGAAGGAGATTTCATGGCTCTCCTGAACAGAGCTGGGGCACTATGTAACGTACCCTCCTGCCCTGCTCCCCTCTTGCCTGCCTGCCTAGAGAGAAAAGGCTGCGAGGACAAAGAACGACTGAGCCCAGTCCCAGAACGGCATCAGTTCATGGCTGGACCTCGACTCCCAGCACAGAGTCCAGCTTGGACCCAGGAGCTGGAAAATGCTCCTTGGCCTCTATTCAGCCCCTGGGATGTTTTCCAGAAGTGAACTAGCTCCAGAGCCAAGGTCTGATAAAATGGAGCCTGAGACTGGACCTGACCTGTTTTTTGGATCCACTATACCAAAACCCAACAGCCGAGACACCACAAATCCAACACTATGCTTGACAAGTTGGGTCACTGCAGGCACCATCCATCTGAGGTCCACACTTGGGTCCACCATGCATTCCAGAATGGTGCAACACTCTCTTTGATAGCCATTTATCTCAAATAGAACCTACACGTGCTCGGTTTTGCTAGCTCAGAGCTATCTCCAACTTTGCTCTACTCCACTGCCACTGCCTTTTCTCTTATTTTGCAGCCCCACAGAGATAAACTCAGTGAGTAAATGGCCAAGGGATGTTGAGGCTGCTGCAAGAACAAAACCAACCACTGACTTTCTTTTTATCTAGTAAGGCAAAGGCATAAATTCTCCTAAGAATAAACTGGATTTTATTGCAAAAGAAAGAAAAATTCCTAGCAACGACAACAAAAGAGATACATTTCCTAAGAGAATATCACGGAACTGGGGTAAATTGCTTTAAAATAAGAAATCCAGGGTGAAGGGGAAACTCCCCAGAAGTGAACAAGTGCTCTTCACATTTTCAACAAGAGATGGATTCCCCCCCCCCTTTTTTTCTTCCTTTCTTTCCAGCAGCTAGAAGTCCCATCTGGTTCCTGTTTCTATCCGTCTGATCTCCCAGAAACTTCTAAAAGCCATAAGCATCAGCCAAAAATTCCCCAGGCATGGACTTCTTTCCAAAATAGCCCACAAAACGGCATTTTTTAGGTGGGTTGGTTTGGAAGGAGCAGAGGGGGGATGTTGATTTCTGCAATGTTCCTAGGAATTTCTTGCATCTATTCTCCCATCTAGAATTTCTTCTCTGCCTGAATCCCCACTTCCACTTTCCGCCAGCACACTGGCCAGCACAGGGACAACTCACCCCCATGCAGCAGGACTCATCTAATCTTGTGGAAGCTCACAACAAGCTGCTGAGAGGCTGTTATCCCTAAGAAAGGCAAATGAACTTGCAGTTCCCTCACAGATGAGGTCTTTTCTGTTGGGCTGGTGGTTGTTTCATCTGGAAGCTGCATAACTGCTCAGACAACATCGTCAAGACAGGACTTTTGGAAAGAGCAACTTGGTGTAAAAAGGTAAGATAGCTGAGACAAAGGGGGCTGGGTTATCTTGATATGCTCTACTCCTTGGCCTTAGGGACAGGTGGAAGAGCCTGAATGTTTCCAACAGATCCCCAGCTCCCATATGTCCCGGAAGTGGAAGCAGCAGTACATGGCACCACCACCTCTCATGGCTAAAGAGAATAATGGTTTTCTCTGAACAGACACAGCTGGAAAGGGGTGAAGGCTGGTTGAGACGGGGGTGCTCACCTGGTATTCTGTTATGACAGTTTTGCCCCACAGACATTTAGATGATCAATAATTGGTCCCTCTGAAAAGCAATCAGTGTGTCCAAATTCTGCACATTTAAGATCTGATTCAAGTTAGTTGTAATAAAAGTAGTGAGTGCTCACTGACTTTAGCATGTGCTTAAAATCTTCCCTGGATACTTTACACAGCTAAAACCAAGCAAATGTCCAAACAAAAGCAGCCCCATTTAATTTGTTATGGGCACATCTCTTGGTTGTAACCATGCTTTTTGTAGGTGCACAGACCTGTCATGAAAACTTCAACCATTTGGTCTTCTCTGCTTTTGAAGCCACATATTCCTTCACTGGATCAAAACAAACATAAAAATACAATCTTTCAGACAGCGATTCAGAAACACAGGGAGAACAGCAGAGCTTCAGAGATGGGAGATGGACTAGAGATTTTTTCCCCTACAAGAAAGCAGTCTAGGTCACTGGTGACTGAAGGTTGCTACTTTTAGACATCTGAATTAATGAGATTAATTTAACCTCACAAAAGAGCCCAGCTGCCTGGCTGAACTCATCCAGCACTTGTAGTAGAGCAACAGAATAATCTAAAAGGTCACTGCCTTATCTCCTCACTCTGCATGTGCTTGTCCTACTTGCCTTGCTTAAGGAAAAAAAAACATCAGAGGCATAATGGAAAGCAAGCAGGCTCTAAGGCTCTGTGGCACAGCTCCATGACACAGGGTGACGCCATACAGAGCTCAGCACATTACCTTCAGGAAGCATTCAAGAAACAGCACAGCAATGGCAGTGGGGTGTCAGCATCCAGGATGGCCCCTTCCTCAGCAGGGCCATCTCAGCACTCGCTCAGGTATCTGTGTATGTTGCACCAACTCAGCAGATGCCCTCTGGCATGCCCTGTTTTGCTGGCAGACTAAAAGGTTAAACAGACCACAGAGACCAAAACCCCTACTTGGGTAAGCCTGTCCAAACTTGAAGCACACTGACCAGGGGCAACGGGCACACACTTTCTCTTCTGCTGTCAAATGCATCTACTCAACAAGCCTTTGAATCATCTTAGTACCTAGTCCAGTTTGAGAAGATACCAGTGGAGCTCTCTGGCCCTCCTGACACAACTAGAGGGATGGAGCACCTCTCCTATGAGGACAGGCTGAGAGAGCTGGGGCTGTTCAGCCTGGAGAAGAGAAGGCTCCGGGGAGACCTTCTAGCAGCCTTTCAGTATCTGAACGGAGCCTACAGGAGAGCTGGGGAGGGACTCTTTGTCAGGAAGTGTAGTGACAGGACGAGGGGTAATGGTTTTAAATTGGAAGAGGGGAGATTTAGATTAGATATTAGGAAGAAGTTCTTTACTGTGAGGGTAGTGAGGCACTGGAACAGGTTGCCCTGAGAAGTTGTGGATGCCCCATCCCTGGAAGTGTTTAAGGCCAAGCTGGATGGGGCTTTGAGCAACCTGCTCTAGGGAGAGGTGTCCCTGCACATGGCAGGGTGGTTGGAACTTGGTGATCTTGAAGGTCGCTTCCAACTCTAACCATTCTATGGTTCTATGATTCTATGACTGTGGCATGTCAGAGATTACCAAAAAATCCCAACATCCCCTTGCCCTGTCCAGCCACAAAACAGGTGACTGCAGCCTAGTGAGATATTCGTACCAGAGACCAACTGGGATTTCTAGTCAATGCACAGTCTGAGATGCTGCCGAGAACATCTCTCAAACCCTCAGCACAATTAAATACTTCATCAATAAAAAGTAAACACACTTCATTTTCTATTTATAAAAGAATCTCTCCCTCCCCCCCCAATGTTTTATTTTAGCAAGTGCACTCAACCATGTTCTCAATCTGCACTTCATTTCCTGCTATTCAGTTTTCTGTGGTTCACAGACAAAAATACCTGGGGAAAAAAAAAAGCACAATACCAGATCCCAGGGGGCTCTGATTTACCACAGGAGAAAAATGTGGCACGCTGTGTAACAGGAGCCTGCTGCCCAGGCTGGGAGAGGGAAGCAGACCGGATGGGACAAAGAGCGTTTACCTCAGAGGACGTGCTGTCGAGAGCTTCTCAAGTCCTCTCACAGTCAAGATAGTGGAGGATAACCCTACTTTCCTCATCTGTCATTGATCCCTGTAGGAGCAGTGAAGAAAGAAAGGGGGTCTTTCTGTGCAGGAACATCCTCCAGTCCAAGAGAAAGAGCAACCAAGAGCTTCAGTCCCTGCTCTTGCCAGACCAGAGCCTTTCATCACCATAGATTAAAACCAGAGAAGTGTATTTCTGAAGCCATTTGCATCCACAAGGCTCCTAGAGCACTTGGGTCTTCTGCAACTGTGGTTGGCATAAGGCACGAGAGCAGGCATGATCTGGCAGCAGATCACAAAAGAGTTTACAGACTAAGATGCACAGGGTGTCCCCAAGGCTGCAGGCAGGAGATGGCCATTCTCCTAGTGATTTGGGCAGAAGGATGAGGTTTGGGAAGAGAGATGTAAAGGAGGTTTTGTGCTTGTGGAGATGAGGTCCTCCCTGCCCAGTGCAGCTCAGACCCTTCTCACCCTGCAGATGCTCCTGCTGCTGCACCCTGTCAGAGAGAAAACATGGGACAGAATTGAACCATGCCCAAAATATAACCCACCACAAGAACCAGTACATCCACCTCCACCACTGCAGTGGGTCAGGGCAATCAACAGAGAACAGGCAAGGCTGGAGATAGTCATGGCCATCCCAGCTGCCCCACCAGTCACAGTGATGATGGAAACCATAGTAGGGAGCTCACACATTTTACCACGTCCCTTCACCCCAAGCAATGTGAAACAAGACACTAAATAGGTGACACAGTGCTAGAAACATCAAGCTTTGTCTGTGCTCCAGTTTCCCCTGCTATCCCCAGTGGAGAATTACAGCTACAGGGTTTGCTGGGGTTGATGTAGCAAAGGGGAAGAAGGGGGATGGAGCCAGGCTAGAGGACACAGAGAGGGAAAAGATGGGTAAGGGAAAGTCTGGGGGAAGAAGGGAGTTTGGGGCTCAATGCAAGTGTTAGGGAACAGAGAAGAGTTTGTAAGCTTAGAGATGGGAAGGCAGAGAGGGAGAGCCAAGGATAAATTGTTTTGATGAGTGCTCCAACCCTGAAATAAATATAACCACCCAAGGGGGCTGTGTGACTCAGTCTGACATTCTGGCTATTTTTTTCATGCCACCAGATGTAATCAATTTAGCTGGGGGGGTAAGGGGGGAAGCACACACATATTTTTATTGCATTCTAATGTCCGCAAAAACAAAAAAAAAAGGACACTTTTTTTTTCTTTTTTTTTTTTTTCTAATCATAGTATATGGCACTTCGTGCAAAACCAAGTATAAGCAGAACTTTCACCTGCCCTTCACCATCACAGAAACAGGAGTTTTGGGGTCCAGGGGCAGATCAGTCTGTCCAGGAGTAGACAGAGCAGCCCCCTCATCTTCAGTGCAGCAGGGGAAAAACCTCCAAGCTGAAGGAAGATGCAAAGGAGAGCTGTGTGAGACTGTTCACATTCACTTCAATATGCACGAGGGAACAAATATGGCCAATAACATCCTAAGATATTGTCGTGCTGAAATTCTTTGTTTACCAAGAAACGACATGTTGAAAGCCCTTGGCATTTATGAAGCAGATGATTTCTATTCATTTATTTGAAGCATTTTACAGTACTTACCCAGACACTTGGAGCGATCATGTTGCCAGATATCATGTGGAGGACTGGGTCAGATGGGTGAGCTCCAGAAAAAAATCTCCTAGAGGAAGTGGTATGGTACTCGGGTAGGTGGTGCTCACTCCTCCAAGCCCATCCAGTACCAAGGCAAGGGAGGGGGGCCCATCTTAACTGCTTTCAGTTGTAGTTTCAATTGGGCATACACAAACCTTCAACTCCTGCCCAAACCTGCGGGGAAACATTTCTGTGCACTATTAAACAGCTCCTGCATTCCACCCAGAGGCTGATGCTGTTCTGTGGTAGGTGAATAATTCTTATATTTACTCTCTACAAAATATTTTGGACTCTGGAGAGCTCTTGCTCAGGCAGACTCCTCCTGAATTAATAACAGCTTTGCCTTAGCAACAGCTAAGAAATGAGAAGAGTGCTGCGGAAATAAGTGTTTTTTAATTCATCCTAGTGGTGGGCTCTGCAGATAAAAGTGCTGGTGGGAAATACTCATTCCCCTTCTGCTGTACAACTGTCCACCTCTAGCTCCTGCCTACATATCTTCAGAGAAACCATAGGAACGTAGCTGAACACAGGACCTTGGATCATGCATCCAAAAGCTGAGCAAAACTATTCACTGAACTGGCTATTAAGTATTCATCCAATGACCAATGTAATACCCGTTATATGTAACATCTAAGCCATTGTAATTTAAAATCTGCAAGCAGGTAGCATTCCTCAAGAGTTACTTCTACCATGGCTAGATCTCTGGATGTCTTCTCCTCACATGGCTACTGGCATGGAAAAGAAGCCTTAGATAAATCTTGCCTCGTAGGGCTTCTCTTTTGTCAGTTCTCTTTTAATTAACCCCACTCCCATTTCCGAGGAGGCTCTGTGCTGAAGGCTACTAGGAGCAGCAGAATTTTCTGAGGTTTAGTTTTTAAAGATGATCTGTAGCATCTCTATATTTTCAGCTCCAAGCCCATATTTTTTCTCTCTTGAACACATCCCCAGAATCTTAAACTCCATTTCAAAATCAAATACATCACATTTCTTTAAAGTGTCACAGTTGCTCTTATCTATCATGTTACTTAATAAAGATTTTTTTCCCCCGTCTTTAAGTGATAGTCATTTGAAATATATATAACTGATTCTATAGCATGACTTTCTTATCACCTATTCTAATGTTTTAAATCAAGTCATCCACTGTGATGCATTCTGGACATTTTGCAAATCAGCTATTTTGAATGGATTGTGCATTCAAGGAAGTATTTCATGTGTTCAGTGCACAGACTACACCAATTTTGTATGTGCATGTGCATGTCTAAAAGTACTAAATTGATATTTACTCACAGGAACAATCTCTGAACATTCAAAAAGTTGCCCTATCACAATAGGGTAGAGAAGGGAATGGAGAAAATTCTACATTTCACCAATGACCTTGTATTAACTTTGTAACTCCATTAATCCTTGAACTGGAACTTGCAAACTTTTGAAAATGTAATTAATTAAGCTTTAGATTCTGTTATCTTTACTGTCTAAGAAAAAAAAAAAGGCTAAAGAAAACAATCTTTGAGTTTGAAAGTTTGGAGGAAAAACATGTATTAAACCACAAGACTCACGTAAATGATAAATTTGACTCTGAAATTGATGTTACAGGATCACCATGAATGGAAGTCTCCCACTTCCCAGAGGTAATTTTCAGCTCTTCAGTCCTAAATAGATTTTTCTGTATTTCAACTGTCCTTAAAAAAAACCCATCAACCAACCAAAAGTCTCCTACCAGAGATACTCTTAAATAAGTTTACACCAGGTTTTTAAGTCTGGCATCCTCAACCCAGATAGGAAAAAAGGCAAGCTGCAAATCCAGTACTTGCACTAAGATACCCATTTTAAATTTCCACAACTTTATAACTGATAAAATGCTTTTCCTTAAGCTGAATAATTTTTCTAGCCTCCTTGCTAAGGGTATGGAATTGAAGTCATGCTAAAAAAATAGTTGATATACTAGATGTAGGGAGTAGAGATTTTTGCCTTTATGTTTTTGAATCATCCTTAAAAAGTAGAACAGATCAAAAACTAATGATCAAAATAATTTTTTTCAATAGAAAGTTTAGTTTTCAAAAATTCTGAATGTTCCATGGAAAAAGTTTAATTTTGCCAGAGCTGTTCAGTTTTCCACTGGGGGAGATTTAAATAAAAGATTTCCTTTTAAGTTCCAGTTGACTGAAATGTAAACTTGTAAGTCACTTTTCCAAATAAATAAACAAGTAAATAAATCAGAATCCATCCTCTAAAGATTTTCTTCAGCCTGATGTCTCCTCAGACATGAAAGATGGACATTCATCATGGGGAAGGGATTAGCAAGGAGCTTCACAAAGAGGACTCCAACCAGTACAGTCCATACCTTCAGCAAAAACGTGTCACTGGGCTAAGATGAAGCATGGAAAATTTCAACCCAGAAGGAATGAAGCTGAGAAAGATACAAGCACAAGTGAAAGAGGACAGGCAGGAATAGCAGTTGGAGTTCAACCTCCGTTCCAGCAGTTCTTGCCAATGACTGCGAGCGCTAATAAGTAACAGTCTCCCTGTGCACGCCACGTGCAGCCAAAGTGAGATAGACACATTCATTTCTGCTGTTAAACAGCCTGGAGTAGATACTGTCTGCGGTTCCATTAGTGGAGATCCACACCAGCATCCTTGCACTCAGGGGCAACATCCCTTAGAATACAATATCTTACGGGCAATGTCTTTCTTTGCTGAAACTCCATTTATTGATTCTTGCAGCTGCCAGTAGCTCAGGAGTCTTGCAAGCACCAGAACCAGGGTTGAGTACCACCATCCCATACACATCTCCAGCACAAACTCAGGTCCTCCTGCATGTCTTTCTTGAGCATGATGGCATTGCACCATTGCCATGACTTCCAGATGACCAGGAGGAAGAGGATCTGGGAGTAGCAGCACCTTTTCCACCTCTGTACCTGCCAGACCTGGCTCTGGTCAACCAGGACTTCTGTTGCAGAAAGAGATTCTGCTCATATAGGAAGGAAGGGTTTCATGGAACCTTCTCTCTGCATGCCCAGCTTCTCCTTGCCCTCCTTGAGGAGCTGGCACTGCTGAGACCTAAGTACAACCAGAGGCGACTGCAACCTGAGTCCCATCCCAGCCCACAAGCCCCACACAGCTTCTCCACACACACGGCTCTGCAGTCCCTACTCAGAGCAGGACAGCTGTCCCCAGAAGGCAGCTCTCAGGACAATGTTCAAACAATCCAATATAAATCGGAGCTTGCAAACCTATTTCTTCACAGTTTCTTCCTGCCCTGAAGCACCTTTTCCCTCTGTTCACCCTGCTGGGGCTCAGCAAAATGGGGGGTGTTTTCTTTTTCTCTGGAAAATGGAAAGAAAAACAAAAAGCCCCATCAGTGTTGCCAGCTCTCGCAATTTTAGTCCCACAGTACTTGATGTTTTTCTTCACCCCCTCCCCAGCTTCTTGCTTCAATGTATTATGCAAAAAAATCTCAGATTTCATTTTAAAAAGAGAAGAAAAAGGAACAAGCAGTTCATGGGCCTCCAGGTTCTAGCGAAAAGCTGAGAAACATAAGCTCAAAGCATCCTAAAGCAATATCCAAACCAAAAGAACAAGCATAGGGGAACTGGTATTTACCATTTTTTTTAAGGGGGTAATTAAAAAACCCTTATGACTTGAAATACCCAATTGATTTCTGAGCCCTTAGGGTTTACATGAAGGGTCAGCTAATTCCATAGGTACCACCAACTGCTTGCATTGGCCAGATTTCAGCTTCCAATGTATCAACACGGAGATAAGGAAAGGGTGGCGCTTCCCCAGAACACCGGGTACTTGGAGCCACAAGCTGATCTGTTCACCCACCTCAGTGTGAGACCAAGAACGGCCTGGTTGTGTCCACAGCTATAGCACTAAGAGAGGCTCAAATACAACTTCAAGCTGCTTGATACTTCCATCTCCTGAGCTCATGCTCACCGCCACCTCATCATGCTTTCCACCACACCCCAGCCTTCAGGAAGCAAAGTGGCATAAATCTCAGCTAGAAGGGAAGGTGACTTGCAGCTCAGTGGGATTTCAAAGTTACTCCTAGAGATGGTACTGGGGTGTCCATCCTTAATGGAAAATGAGCGCTCATGCAAGCTACAGGCTTTTCTGTGAAAAACAGAATGTCTGAGGAGGTTAAAACACTGTGTGTAGACACAGATGGCGAACCAAACAATGCTCAGAGGTGCAGAGTGCACAAAGAGACGGTGGGCTGCCTTCACGTGCACCCCATCATGCGCTAGGTGGATCATTCACTGACCCCAAGGATGGGCCCTTCTGTGCTTGCTCTGTCTTTCCTTCACACTTTTAAGTATACCAAGAGAGACCACTTCATCTCTGTCTTAGAGGGACGAGACACACTCAGCTGAAGAGAGCAACTGGACCACTTGGAGATTTTACTTCTCTTCTGTCTTATTTTGGCATTTTTAATTTTTTTTTAAAATCTAAAACACAAGTAATCCAACCTGAAATTTTGTGGCTGCTATTTATGTATGGAAAGTATTTAACAGTTCAAGTTAGAAAGACCAAAATTCAGACACTTAAGGGCAATCCAAAACTCCTAGGGTCTTCAAAATCAGACTGAAAATACCATGAGAACAGGCTCCCTTGGATCAGATACTAATTTTCTGCAGCAGTGTGAAGGAATTAGAGCTGTCCTAAAGCAGCAGCTGGGAATTGCCCTGACATTTTCATGTCATCTGCTCCCTGGTCTTCTTGTCTAGGCCATGCAGGGGTGGACTGGAGGCTTTCAGGACCCTGCTGCAATCCAGCAAACCCTGGCTGGTAGAACCAGCCCCAGAAGAGAATCCAGCTGGCTTAAGTTAGAGCAGCCACAGGGCTGCTCTAACTTAAACCACCTGCTGGTTCAGTTCTGGGCCAGCTCTAGGATCTGGGAGGTATAAACGTGGCCAAAAGCCAACTTTGCCTGCTCTCTTCCTCATCTGTCCCAATGGGAGCTAGATGTCCAAACCCAATTTAGACATGCCTCTAGAATAAGGCTTCAGAGGGACACCCCTGAAAGTGACCTCCCGGTTACATTTAAAATCCAAGAACCACCATTTAGCCCCATCTTCCTTCCTCACCTTCTCTCATCACAGTGCTTGTGGTCACAATATTGAAGCTCAAACATGAGGAAATGTGCAAGGACAGGTTATTTCCTCCAGTGGCTGATGCTTTCTGCCTTCATTTGACTTCCCCTGCAGCTCTGGTGTCTCTACTCTTGTAGGTAACCAAGTGATACAGACCCATTAGGGAGGGTTTTTCCCCCTCTCTTTAAAGAGCAGAAAACAAGAAAGTAAATTAAAACCAACCAAACAAAACTTTCCCCAAATTTCCCCATTTTCAGAGCTGCCAATTCTAGTTTGAGCTTTGGCTTTTTGATCAGAAGCAATTTAAACAGCTCTGATTTACCCGTATACAGAGACACACATAATCATGTGGTGATGGTAGGAATTACCCTGATAATACAGCCTGAATTGTCCTGCCCCTGCCCTTCCTCCTCGCCTCTTGCCCTGCAGCAAGCAAAGATAATGAGTAACAGTGATATTAAACAGGGATTTGGGTTTTTTTACCTTTTCTCCCAGAAAGTGGATAACACACCACAGTAGATAGAAAAATCCATCCGACTTTATTTAACTGTAACATTTATTAAGAGCAGTGAAAAGGTCAACGCGGAGCTCCCAGCGTATGGGCTAAACTCCTTTCCCCAGCCTTGAATGCGACAAGAAAGCAGATCCTTTAAGATGCAACTATCTTAAGCTCCCCTCCGATGGTTAAACTCTTAGTAATTCTAGGTTTTGGAGACAAACGTCAAAGCAGAGGGCTCTTCCCTTCATTATTCAAGTAAAGGCCCCATCAATATTATCTGTAATAAGAATCTGCTGTTGACATGGCTCACCCCGCAGTTCCTGTTCCAGGCAGTAGTCCCTGTCAATAGGATTAAAGTGGAGGAATGCCTTTGACAAGTCCACCAGCTGCTGATTCATTGCTGCCATCAGGCTGCCGGCTGGGAAAGGCACTGGGCACCATTAGCCAGTCCTGCCACAGCCAGATGGGGGCAAGTGGCCCCGAAGCTTTGATTTCTGGTGCTGGAAGGGACCTCCCCGGAGCTGCAGGAGGAAACAGGGAGAAGGAAAGTCTGTGAGTGGTTTGCACCGCTCACGTCCTACCATGTTGTTTTAGGCTGAGTGATGGCCACATCAGCTGATAGGAAGTTTTAAACAATGCCAAAGCGAGTGGCCCAGGGAAGCCATTCACCATGCATGAGATGGCAGGGAGTGTTCCTCAGCCTCTGCCACCATCACCTCCCCATCAGCCTGGGAGACCACATTACACATTGACACGATAGAGGATCTCATCACCCTCACACTGGAGCTGCTCTCTGTGCCAAGCAGCCCAAGGGCAGCCAAGAGGAAAGATACTTGAGTGGTGCAGCCCTGAGTGCAGTGATGGCAGCTGCCAGACCCAAGACAAGATGGTACCAGGAACCCACAGTGACAGGCACAAACAGGCAACTCTACTTTCTCCTGGAGTTTGGCCGTGCTTTGTCCAGCATGAGGCTGCAATGATGTGCTTGAGGGACCAGGAATTACACCATGGTCAAAATGAAACTGTGCAAGTAACAGCTCCTCTGGGCACCAAGAGCTGCACATAGTTGGTACATAGTTGGGTACATGCAGTCCTTGACAATACTGACCCATGTTTCCCTTCTCTGCCTCCTTGTTTAATGCAGCTTTCAATGAAAAGGCTTTGACATTGCCCGCTGCCTTGCACAGCCCCTGGTTTGCAAAGCCACTGGCTCCCTGTCCCCTGCAGGCTGAGGTGGAAGAACTGGAGGAGAGACCCTGCAGCCCCACAGAGCTGCTTCTAGCCCCTTTAGAGCCTGACGAGTCTGACAGTGGCTGAAAACCAGTACCGAATCACAAAAGGACAGGGAAAAA
This sequence comes from Thinocorus orbignyianus, assembly GCA_013400375.1. Classification (NCBI taxonomy): domain Eukaryota; kingdom Metazoa; phylum Chordata; class Aves; order Ciconiiformes; family Thinocoridae; genus Thinocorus; species Thinocorus orbignyianus. Next base: position 2,747,491 of record VXBW01002926.1, read on the forward strand.
TGTCAGCTGCCAGGGAAAATCCAAGCCTCCTAACCTTCTACCTCTCAACTCTTCAAGCAGAGAGTGCGGGACACATGTGCGCACACACATACACATTAACACCCTCATCCTTTCCAGTGACTAAGCCCCTGTCTAATTCATTTTGTTCCTGTCCCCTCAGGTGCTGAGGCCAGGTCAGGAAGCAGGCAGCCTAGAGTAAATAGATTACCTCTTTTTTAAATAAAACCTCTATTATTATGCTTAGGAAAAAAAATAACAACCCTCATTTTCAGGAATTGTTACATTTAATTAGGCTGCAGGTTCCACTGGGCTCTACAAACGGAGCCAAGAAAGCAGGAATGTCAAAATATTCTGCACGCAAGATGTAAAGGCCTGAGCTGGGTGATCCAGTGAAAGGGAGCCCTGTCAGCCCGCCTGTCAACTGCACCGCAGATTTTTCAAACCTAATTAAAATGATCTTTAATTTTTTTATTCTTCTGTTTTTGAAGAAATACATTTTTCATCTTTTTTTTTTTCAAATCAGCCTGGTTTCCTGCATTGAGCCAGCCAGGAGGAAAGTGAAACGGAGACCCACGCAGCCATCCAGGGGTGAAAAACAGGAGGACCTGTGGCTAATTCAGGCAGCAAAGCCCCCGCTGCCGCTCACCACACACCCACTGTTTACTCACATGTGAGATCAGCCCTAACAGGAAGAACAAGGTACCAAATTCTGTCCCTGCCTGTTTCCTGCCACCTTTGGGAGGAACGGGACCTTTCGGGCTCTTTGTAAATAAACAGGAGTGCATCAAAGGGACACCTGACCGCTGCACCCATTTTCGGCAAAACTAGAACAACTCACAGGCACTTGAATTTTTGGCTGACAGCTCAGACCAAAAGGGCCGTTACTGCCCTGAGATTAGCAGCTCTGATGCTTTGGAGCTGACAGAGGAAGCCAGTTTGCAAACCCTGAAAAGGGAGTTTTATAGAGGATTTTAAGCCACCAATTAATTTTGCTCACATCTATGTCTTGCCTTCACAGGGCCCAGCCAACTCCCTCTCTCCCTCACTGGGATCATTGTTTATATGTGTAAAGTTATTTGGATGGGCTGATCTCAGCAAAGTGGTCCATGCAGTCCTGCAGCAAAATGGGACGTTGCCAAGATGGGAGGGAGCAGCATAGGACAGAGCAAGTCATTAGAACTAATAACTAACATGATAAAAACGGGCATAAATAGGGATAAAGATATTTAAAACAAGAAACTAATCCTTAAGATAAGGTTGAGTCAACAGCTATATATAATACACATTTTCCCTAACACTTCCCCTGCTCTAGAGTCTCCAAGAAAAGTATTTGCTTATTTAACCTTTGTTTTTTCAGCCTAGTTTCCTCGAGAAACAACTCATTTTGTGATTGTGCTGTGGGTGTGTCTGTCTCTCTCTCCCTAATAAAACTTCTGAACTCACTGGCTAATTTCAACTAAGTTTGCCAGAAGTGTCCTCAAAGAAACTAATTGCTTACAAAACTTCCCCAGGCTGGGTAGACAAGAGAAAGCTGAGCCCACGCTGGGAGAAAGGCTGTGGCACGTACCTACTTGATATTAAACACCAGAGCATCCAACCTTCAGCTGCCTCACATGTTTCTCTGCGGGAAGCCACGCTCCACTGAATCACGCCACTGATTCTATAATGACAAGGTGTGTTATAGAAACCACAGCATCCGAGCTGCTCTGTGCTGAGAATTTAAAACGTGGCCACTGACAACCCGTCCTCCTGAGAAACACCAATATAGTGGGGTCAGCAAGGGAAGTGGTCCCAGCCAGGTAAAATGAGGTGTCTGCAGTCACAGGGTAGCACCTCACCAAAACCAGGTCTTCAGACACCCCAGCTGGTCCTCAGCCCTTCTTATTGCACCAAAGCCACCTCTTGGGCATTAAGGGGATGTGAGGCCAGGAGTAGGGCTGGGGCCAGCTTTGGCTGCTGTTGCCTTCCTTATGCCCAGCTGTGGGGTCTTTCTTGCCATTTGGGTGAGGAAGAGGGGAGGCAGGAGCAGGCCGGCTACTGTGGGAGATGGCGAATTGAAACTGAGAGCATTTGACCCACGACTAGGCAGAGGGAAGGATGCTCCCACAAGGTCAATCTCCTACAGCATCAATCTTCAGCCTAAACTTGCACCTTAAGAGCAGGTCAGGAAAGGCCTGCTGCAGACATCACTTTTTCATGCAAGGGCACAGGGATGCTGTTGGCTGGGGTGGGAGCATGGAGGTGAGCTGGGAGCTGCCATGCTTCCACAGAGCTCAAGTGCTAGTGGGAAGGAGGGCTTGGAGAACATAACAGGCTGAAGTAACCAGCACAAGGGAAAATGCTGATTAAGAGAGTTTCTCCTTCTCTAGGTTGGGCTTAGGATAGTTTAGTGCAGCCAGATCTAAGACGCACCAAATGGAGGAAAAAAGGCAAGGGTTTGGATGTGGCAATTAGCTACTGTTCTCCAAGCTGGTGAAGGAGGCAGAAAAGAGGCAAGAAAAAGGACATTTCATAGAATCATAAAATGGTTAGAGTTGGAAGGGACCTTAAAGACCATCAAGTTCCAACCCCCTGCCATGGGCAGGGACATCTCCCATTAAACCAGGTTGCTCAAAGCCTCACCCAGGGTTAGGGTGTGTGTCTTGGTTTCAACAATCTTAGCCCGGCTCCCACATCATGTAAATTTGGGAAGCTCCTCAAAATATCACAATGATCCATTTTGCTGTGATGTCCTGGCACTTCCTCTTCCCCCTCATCAACCCATTACAGTCTCATTGGAGACAGCCTCTCAGCTGCCGAAAAAAATATGGCATCTCTTGGAGCAACAGAAGCCCTCAGCCAGAGTCAAAGGAAGCCTGGCTGGTTTTGCCCTGTGATTACTCAGGGAGAATTCACCTGTGTGACCTCTGTGTCCCACACAAGAGATGAAATCAAGACTTGCGCAAGGGTTGCCCTCCCAGTGACCAAGCTGGGATCTTGCGTGCCTGGGAATCATGTCCGTAGGGGTATAGATGGAGCTGGCATTTTTGGGACCCTGTGACTGGCTGTCCAGCTAGCAATTTAGCAAAGGGTGAGTAGATAATTTCCTGTTGGACTGGTCTGTTGGAAGGGCCTTTCCCCTCCAGGGTGCTGGTGGCTACGCAGCGAAGCCTGAAGACGCGCAGAAGCAAAGCGTGCTCCCTCCTTTTATAGCGGGGCTGGTTTCCCCGCGCTGCCGTCATCCTCAGGGTGAGCAGTGCCGTAAGACATTTGAGGCTCTCCCCCGCAGAGGGTAAAAAGTCAAAAGGGTATTAAGCTGTCAGATTGGTGCAATTTATGTGTATAAACAGAGTTCTGTTTTGCTGATTTACACCCTGATAGCACATGGCCCACAGGTAACAAACGCAGCACATCCCCACATCTGCCAGTGGAAGCAGTTTGGATTGACTGACCCATAAAACTGCAAGACCTGAACTTATCAGGCTTCACATCTACATATACACACGCAAACAACCACAGCCAGCAAGTACTCATGGAGTAACACGATATAAGCAATAAACGCTTTCCCCCAGCAAAAGTTAGGAGGAAGATTAGATAAGGCGGCTAAAACAAACTTTAACCACCACGGTGGGACCTCAGTGGCCTGTCCTTTTACCCAGCCAAATAAGCCACGGTGTAGGGAGCCCGCAGCACCAGTCACTCTGCAGTGCTGGTTTTCCACTTGGTGCAGATGGCCCAAATTAGCCCAGCACATTGTCCCCAACTGTGTGAAAGCAACCTTGCCCCCATCATTACAAGAGAGCTCTGCTTCCCTCCTGAGCCCAGGGTACAGTTAAGACTTGTATCCCTTGGGAAAGGGCTCCAGACTCCTTTTTTTCCCCTTTGGAAATGGTCCTATTGGGAGCCGGGGAGGCTGCTGGCCTCTGTGGGTGTAGGGAAGAGGGAAAGCAGCTTTGGTGCCATTGCTCCTCTCCCAGGTGGTGCAATACAGCTCCCTCAACTACATTGCACAACCCAACCCCATTCCCTCCCACCTTCCCAGCAAAAAATCACAGTTGAAATTGCCCCAGAAACCTCCATCCTTCTCCCTCCAATGACACCAAGAAAGCAGGTTACCCCTGACCGCTGACACCCGGGGCTGAGACTGATGGAGGCACAGACGGGTGCCTGCCCCCAACATACACCACGGGGCAGGGTTTGCTTCCCATCGTATCAATTCATGCCTTCACATCGTGGAGCTGCTGTGGGGATGTGAGCAGCCACTACATTCCCATTCTGCCCAGAAGACTCCAGTGTCAATTGCATGCTTTGGGCAAAAATAACAATTGGAAAAAATAATTGCATTTATCATGTTGGCGACTCGGCCGGCTACATAAGAATGTTACATAGCAAAACCGCAGAGTTCAGCCTGTTTCCACACAGGCAGCAGAACAATGACTGGCAGGAGTCCCCTGACATCAGACGCTTGTCTTTAACTCAAGCAATTCTTCTACCGACATCTCCAATCCACCGACCTGGGATGCCACAGCAGCCCAACCTGCAGGTGACACTGAAGCTGATGGAGATACTGTTGGCCAGAGGACAAATTCCAACAACAACTAAGCAGGCAGGAATACCACAACAGACTTATTCCACTATTTTGTCAAGGGAGGCTTGAAAAGATGTAGGATTAAACTTTGCAAACGACACCATGATTCACAGGAAATTAAAATTCCCATGCTACAGGCAGCAGTGATGGGTGACAGATTACAGAAGAGGCAAATGATGGCTCTTCCAGCATCACTGCAGAGCCCACAGATAGGTGAATTGCAGCAGTGCCTCTTACAGCACTACCTGTTATTTCAGCTTAGACTTACTTTCCTTGCTTAGCCTAACCCTGCTCCTATGTAACCTGGCCACTATGCATGTACACTGCTTTCTTGCATAATCCAGCTCATCAGAACAAGCTGCTAACCTGTTTGCTGATATGTAGAGGGACTTCAGATAATGCAATTCCCATCTGAAAGAGTGCAAGTAAGAAAAGCAAGTGAGAGCCCAATGTTATGAAAGGCTCTATCTCTTCTAACTGATGGCTACCCAAAAAGTTCTACCTACCCTCTTGGACTGTAGTTACTAGGCAGCCACAGAAAGTTATATTGGTGCACTGATCCAAGCAGAAACCAGCTCACCAAAACAGAGTCTGCCCAAGCACCAGGTAAATCCAGCTCCTCAAACTGGTTGCATGGTCACTTCATCCAGCACAAGAGGTAAGACAGGGCGGGAAAGGGGAAGAGCAATGCTGCCCCTTTTGGATGCAGTACCCAGCTAGATGGATTAGCCAAAACATTAATTTGTTCCCAAAAGCATTGTAGGCAAATGTAAGTTAAAATGGGTCCCTCTTGGATACAGTGTTCAATGTCTTTTGACTCCATGGTGTGTAAATTATGTCAGTTGTAGACTCCCTTGGACCTCATTGTATTGGCATAAAAACAGCCGAATTAATCTGCCTGAGGCGTTCCTCTGCTCACAAGATATAAACAGTTGGCCGTGACTGATCTGCCACTTGTCAATGCATTCTCCTGGCATGATCCTGTGAAACAAAATTAATTTTGAGATATTGAGCTGTTCATCCAGGAAGTTATACTACATTTATTTAAAAATCGCCTTTTTTTTTAGCTCACTGTTGTGTGTAGCCCAGGATAAAAAGCATTTAAGCACCCTAGGGGTAGTTCTACCTTCCCAAAATCATTTGCACTTTTGATACCCACTTCAACACGAGCAGGACTTCAGCTTTTACTTACATGCAAATGTCACTTCCCCATCTGGCAATGCCACTGTAGTAATGCTGGTTTAATCCTGCCGAGATACTGATAACTCTGTAGGCAGGTATGCCATGAGCTACCGAGCCTGGTCAAAGCTCCCAGATGACACAAATTAATTCCTGACGAAGCAGACTCCTTGAAGCCTTAAGCTGAAGCCTTTCTCTCCATCTGAATGCCTCCACAGACAACTTCCAGTGGCTGCCTAGTGGTTCATCAGACAAAAAAAAAATTTCTAGTATCAACACCACTCCTCATTTCTGCAAATCAGCACCGACTCTACCCTCAGCTTTGCTCTGATGGCTCAACACATGGGGTCACTCAGGGCTTTGCCAACCTTCCAAAACTTTCCTGGCTCTTTCCTGAACCCTCTCTAATGTATTGCTACCTGCCACAGCAGCACCACCATCAGGAGCAAATGTATTAGAGACCCTCTTCTACTTTTTCCATTTCAAGGTGTCATCCTGCTCACTTACAGCCCAACACTCGGACCATCTATTCAGCTGAAGAAGCTTTGGATGAAGATGCTTCTTCAGTGTCTTATTTCCTGGAGTCCACTGTCCTTTAAACGCAGCTTTTATTTGTTCTTGCATTCACCTGCATCCCCATATTTGTTGTTTGTTTGAGCCTGGTTACCCAAGCGCTCTGTATTCCTCCCTATCAGTGACCTCTTCACTATTTACTGCTTCCTGGCTCGTTACACCACCAGCAGACCACATCGGTGGTGATTTTACATGTTCTTCCATGTCATTGATAAAGATATTAAATGCAAGAATACTGGAGGGACTTTGCTGCAAACACAGCTGGCGGATGATTTACAGTTACATTTGGAGACCTGTCAGGGAGCCAGGTTTTAATCCATTTAATGCACACCCTCTTGATTTTATACTGCTCTAGATCCTTAATCAAAATGTCATGTGGTACCCAGTCAAATGTCTCACAGAAGTCTTGTATACTACTATCACTTTTATCAACTAAACCGAAGAGAGACATCACATTCTATTTTCCATGAACTCACGCTGATTGGCATTAATTACAATTTTCTTCCTTTAATTGCTCATGGACTCCTACGAACAAGGACTAACTTGTACCACCCAGCACACCACTAACAGCATACCTCTGACTCATCCTTGGCCACAGAGCACATATATTTTGAGAACAGTGATCATGAAAAACCTACAGTTGGAGCTGGGCACATGCAAGTTGGCCACCATCTGAAGTGGCACAATACGGGGACTACAGAAACAACCATGTTCTTAGAATCATAGAATGGTTTGGGTTGTAAAGGACCTCAAAGATCATCGAGTTCCAACTCCCCTGTCATGGGCAGGCACACTTCCCACTAGACCGGGTTGCTCAAAGCCCCATCCAGCCTGGCCTTGAACACCTCCTGGAACGGGACACCTACAATTTCTCTGGGCAACCTGTTCCAGTGTCTCACCACCCTCACACCAAAGAATTTCTTCCTAATATCTAAGCTAAATTTCCCCTCATCCTATTGCTGCAGTCCCCAATAAAGAGTCCCTCCCCATCTCTCCTGTAGGCCCCCTTTAGGTACTGGAAGACCACTATAAGGTCTTGTTGGGGGCTTTGCCTCTTCCAGAATTCTGGAAGGGCAGGTGAGCTGCTCCTGCCCCAGACACTAAAGAACGATATGAAGAATGGCTCCGGCAGACAGGGAAATTGGCCATCACCAGTATCTGAGATAGCATTGAGATCCACAGTGAAATCACCTCCTCAAGTGAAAACTTAGACAGGGTCAGTAGAATCTTTTTCATGAGACAACGCATGATACAAAATGCAAAGAGGCCAGAGCTTTTTATTCAGCTCATAGATGAGATTCAAGTATGCTTCTAGCAGCAATAACATAGTGGATATTATCTTGCAATCACAGCCACTTGATTTTGTCCCTTGAAGGTTGGAAGTAATTCATTAGTTCCTGCCTGGGTCAATGCGCTGGTTCTTTCAGCTCTGCAAGTGAAGTTTAGAGAGTGGTCCCACAGCACCTACCCCCAAATATTGAAGCTTCTATAACCCCAGGTTGCTCCTTTTTAAAAAAAAAATAAATCTGCAAATCATTGTCTAAGTGCTCCAAGTGGAAGTAATTCTTTACCAAGAAACTGCAGAGAATAAAATGAAATGAGAATTTTGCTTTAAATATCCCAAACATGTTGGTTTTCATTTTGATGTAGTTGGTAGTTTTAAAAACTACGGAGTAAAGCAAAAGTTTTTGTTTAACTCAAGACTATTTTTTGAGAGAGGTACTATTTTTTTCTTTTAAGGATTTTAAAACTGAGGGAAATTTCTAGGAAAAAATCTCTTTGTGGGAGAAAGACAGAAAATATAGGTTGAGGTCCTTCCCACACAATAGCTCAGACACATCAAGACAAAGTCACTAAACATTTTAGCATCACTAAAACTGCACTTATTTATTTCCTACAAATGTTTTAGCTGAAGGATTTTTGCATTCTTCAGTCTTGTACAGTTACTACTGGAATTCACCTGCAGTCTGTCTCATTTAGGGTGTGTAATCTTTGGTTAAAAGTAGAGATGAAAACCTCATTACTACCATAAGAAATAATTCTTGTAAGAAGACCTGCCTGGACGAAATACAAAGTAACTGCCTAGAAAACCCTTCTGAAGTTTGAGCTTAGCAGTCCCATACATTCAAGTATCAAAAGTAGAAGAATGTGGGGGACATAAATCTGCATCTCCCCAGACAGGACTATTCTCTGATATTTTTCTTTTCCCCTTTTCCACTTGTCCAACACTTAAGAAAATGACTGAGCTGGACAGTAGAGATGTTTCCCTGCTCACTGCTGAGTATACACAGGCTCTTCTCTGTCCCAGGCAACAACACAGTAGACAGTGGTTTTCAGCTGTAAGAGACTCTATGGCCCTGCATTTTTCATCTTTTCTCCACTTAAGGCAAAATCTTGGCAGAATGTGTTGGAAAAACACAAAGGGTATTGTAATCTTGGGGTTAATGGCTACACCGCTGAAAACTTCACAGAGACTTTGACTTATCTCATTAGCGAGCCAGAAAGCCACATTGGCATTAGATGTCACCTATGCATTTTTAGCAATCACCAACATCAATAAATCTCAGCAAGCATCCCCTCACTGCAGCCCAAGTTCCTGCAAAGATGCTAATCCCCAGCCAACATTCACTTGACCAGATTATTTTTAAAAGATGATGCTGCTAATACTCCTTATTCCAGAGAATCCTGTATTGTTTTTCTTGCAAATTGCTCCTCCAAAAGGATAAAAGCTATGGCTTCTCACTTTCCACTCCAAAATAACTCTTCTCGGCTGGAGCAGCAGTCTACGAACTTCCCCAGGAAAAGTGAGATGCATCTGGTGAGTCACAGCCTGGTCCCAGACTCATGGCTGAGTCTGGTGCTACCGGTTGGTGTGACAGTCCGGGGGTGGTCATGCCATCCTTCTTTGTGCTGTGCCTTGCATTTATGGCCATATCCCTTCGTGAGGATGAGGACGTCCCTCTCGCCGGTGGTGCTGGGGGAGCAGGAGCGGGGCCATGCAGGAGTCAGCGGCATTTAAGGGCTCTGCACTGGCAGAACAATGGGTTTGCTCCAGGCACAGCTACTGACTTTTAACAGCTCTTTGCCAGCAACCCCATATGGGATTGCATCATGGAAAATCCTAGTGGAAAGCCAGGGACAAAGGAAAGAGGTCAGGCTGCTTTTAAAAGGGATGTGTTCTCAGGGCAGAGGAAGCCCTTTGGTGGCCAGAGTGGGAAGGGTCAGCCAGAGGAACCTGGGCTCCCTTAGAGACTGGAGGCTAATCTGGAGACATACACCAGACGGGAGAGCTGGAGAAAAGGGCAACGCTCGGAAGGCGGCAGCTTCGCCTTGCTCTCCGGCGCTCATGCATTGTCTAGGGATGAAGTGCGTGTGTCTGTGTGGAAAAAATTCCTATGCAGATGCTGTGCCCCTTTATTGAATTGTCCCCATGGTCCCCAGAGTGTCTAGAGTGCCCATCAGGACAGAGAATGCGACAATGCCCATAAGCTACTGAGCTCTCATCTCTGATCCAACATCCCCAGAAAGGGAGCCAGGCAAGGAACGTGTGTCCCTGAGAGCCAGGGTTGGGGAGACTGCCTGGACTCTGTCCAGGCTTGGCTAGCTGGAAAACACCCAGGGCTGGTTTTATAATGGCATGTGACACCGTGCTCAAGGAGGAACACAGACAGAGCTGTGGCAGGAGGTTTCAGTCAAGAGAGGCTCTGGTCTTCCATGCAGAAGCACAGCAAAAGGCGCAAACAGAACTACTGCTCCATTTCTGCAGGGATCAAAGCTGTGAGTGATATTGCATTGCAAACCTGATGAGGAATCTTTTTATAGGGGGTTAGAAAAGCAACACTACTGTGGGAAAGTATGGAAGAGAAGAGCCATAAGTGCTGGTAAGAAGGAGGAAAACTCCCACGGAGAGCCCAGTAAAGAAGCCCTACACTGTCCAACTATGGGTTGGTTGTAGAATGCAGTAGGGTTGATGTGTGACTTTGTCTCTGGTGTGGAATCTAATTTATAAAGACAGACCTGCTTCTTCCTGTTTGCTCCAATTCTAAACTGGTCTTTCTTTAACCCTCCAGGGACAGCAAGTGGAAGGATAGCACAGAGCAGGTGTTTGGGAGAATCTGGTTCATCCTTCAGCGTTCTACCCTAAACACTCTCCGTCTCATTGGCAATGTGAGGACAATGCCACCAGCCAGTGTGATGTATTTAGATCTCATGGCAAGAGGAAGAGCACTCAGGTACCTTGCACAGAAAGGAAGCAGTGGAGGTTGTAAGCAAGCCTGGTAACTCATCACATTTGCATTCTCATTAGCTATACAGAAAACAGCTAGGAAGATTTTTTGGCAATGATGCTTGCCATTGACTTGCTCACTTGGCTGAAAGGCTGATGCCAAGGGGCAGCAAAGCAAAGCAAGAGAGCTGGCCTGGAACCAAGGGATTTTGCAGAGCTCTCATTTTGCATTCATTGCCCTTAGTCCAGAGGTCTTAAGTGCTGTCAGTTTTAGGGCATGAGTGAGAAACTGGATTACAAAAGGAGCTCTTCCCTATTTGCATACAGGCCTTTCTACCTTTCTCTTCTGCTCCATCCTTAGCCAATTGGTCTGGATTTTGTACAGAAAATCCCTCCAAAACTCCCATGCTCGTGAGCCTGCAGGGCTGGCTGGCTGAAGCAGGGAGCAGAGCGGTGGCTGGCCCTGCTCCGGCAGCGCGGTCATTCCCGCAGTGCCCAGCCAGCTCCCACCGCTGCTGGCTGTGACAGCTCTGTTGCAGCTCCAAATTGCAGGAGAGCATCAGCAAGGCAGGTTCTTCACTCTACCAGCGAGTGGTGGACCCTGCTCCCGGCTGCCTTAGTCTCAGAAATACTGGCAGCACCATTGCATGATAAATGTCTCACTTGCGTGAAAGCCCCAGCACATACAGGACAGCTCGATCACCCTGTTTGATCACCTCCAAAGATGACAGCTCCAGTGTGAGGAGCGTGTGCCTTTTCTGCCTGTACCACACACCATGCTCAGGGACACTACTGCCCCACTGCAAACACCATGGAGTAAAAGCATTCCATCACAGAGCGTGAGAGGACTGGGAACGCTGTTGCTTTTGCTATACCATGGCATTTTGCTTATTAAGGTTTTCTACTAAGGGTTGCAAGAAATAATTTTTTTTTTCTCATAACGTCCCAAGAAATCTAGACAAAAAAATTGAAAAAGTGTGAAACTGATGTCAGCTGATAAGAGACACCCTTCTCCCAGCAGCTTCATTTAAAGCTTGGAATTGGCTATGTATCTTGGAAACTTTTCCCCTCCCCAACTACCCATTCAAACAAATGGCTGAAGTTTGGTCTTTCATTCACACGCTTTTTATGTTTGCTTTACCAACAATATTCTAACAAAGGCATTTACTGTCAGGAACATTTATAGAAATGGCAAATAATAGAGACCTCAAACACGGCAACTCAGACCAGAATCTGGTTCTGAAAGTCACGTACTAGTATTTAAGAGAAGAAACAATGCCGTGTGAATGTTCACCGAGCCAAAGTCACCAGCACAGCTGAGATTTCAGCCATTCAGTAGCAATGGGTTCATTATGAAGATATATTGCTTGAATTATTTCTAGATGTTATTCAGAGAATTATTTCAAATAATTAATATATGTAAGAAAATTACTGGCTCTGAACAGAAGAATTGAACTTGTCACATTAGAGCTGAATAAATGCCGTGCCACTATTCACTGCCCTGCTTTTGGATACACTAATTGCACCAGATCCAATCTTTAACCCCATTGGGGCTGAAGGAAACATTCTTCCTTGGCTCTGCTTGCTGTGACTTGGGACACAATCCCTGGGGACACCATCCCTCTTCTCTGTAGGGGGACTCTGGCCTTACCTCACAGGCTCTCCGTTGTATTTCAGGAAGGAGGCTCATAATTTCACATTTCACTTACCTTGGGGTAATTCCTGTGGTCTTCAGTGAAGTTGTTACACCTCTGTGCACAGGAGAAGAATTGCACCAGGCTTAATCTTATCCCCGGGTCATTGTTCCAGTATCTCCAAGGAGGTGCAGGAAACATGGCAAGTGGAGGGAGGTGCTGGCCGGAGCAGGCAGGACCCGGTGCTCTGCAGCCGGCTGGTGGGGACAGCCAGATAACAGCACTCCCAAAACCAGGGCAGGCTAGAGCTGGGGCTTGGCACTCCAAGAAACATGAGGGTCTTGATGCTATTTGTGCTGGTAACACAAAGAGAAAGGTGAGCATGGGTAATATGTCCAACCATAGAAGATATGGTAAGAATAAAATCCAGAAGCTGAAATCCCCAATTTTGTGCCCTCACAGATGAACACAGTGTCCCAGCAGTACATGCCATCATTGGCCTCAGACCATCACTAGCCAGGTCCTCTCCTTCTTCTGACCTATAATGGGGTGGGAAAGAGCAGGTGCAAGGCTGCAGGGTGGCTACAAGAACCACAGATCCACAGCATCATTTCAGTAACACCTTCACCAAGTAGATTTTTTGGTTGGTTTTTTGTGTCTCCAGTACTTTACAGGCACCAGAAACTGCTGTAGCTCTTTGTGCTCACAGTGCAATACAACCCCATCAACTTGTTTTTGCATCACAGGTGACTTGATGCAAAAAACTGATGACTTCAGAGTCACACAATGCATCTCCATTACCTGTATCAACAGCCTTACCCTGGGATCCCTCCAGCACGTGTGATGAAGGCTGAAGGAGCAAGGGTGCAGGATCAGGCTCCAGGTGAAGAAGAATAGATATACAGAGATGTATAAGACGAGCGGGATAACTAAAGAAAGAGACAAGTTTACAAGGAAGTTGCTAAATAGGCGACTTGGGAGCTGCATTGTGGCCAGGACATTCATTGTTCCTTGTCCCTCTATTACCAAGGGCTTGATGCCTGCTCAAGCGAGCCCAGGGCAGGCTTAACTTGACTGAGGGCAAGACCAAGCACTGAACAGGTCTGGGTTTTAGTTAGCAACAGAGGTCAGTTTGGGGAAAGAATCTGCACAAGCACGGTTTGAAGAAGGATTTGGGTAATGAAGAGGCCCAGGGGTCACAGCGAGCTCTCTGGGAAGACCCTGGCCATGCAGCCCACAGTCCAGAAGCATTCCGGCTGCCCTGAAAACAAGCAGAGCCCCAAAAGCTGGGACAACTTTTCTATTATCAATTGTACCAACAATCAACACAAAAAAGTAATAGCAATAACAGAGAGGATCTGAAAGAGGTTCTTTGCTGTCGTCCCCCCCCCCACCTCCCCTTCCTTTTTTATTTGCCTGAGTGACAGAGGATTTAAATGCAAAGTGGATCTAATGCACACCCTGAAGTCGGCTGGCAGTATGCAAATGACCTGTCAGATTAAAATCTGAATGAAAGAGATAACAAGCTTATCTTCATAACAAAAGACTCTTACGGGCAAACTATTTGACGCAGTGTTGATGTTTGTTTTAACCCGTGGACTTTGGACAGTGCAATATTTCAGGGGCTGCGCTCCCCTCCACTCTGCCCGCTCACACGCGTGTGTGTGTTTGTATTTGCACTGCCAACAAAAGGCAAGTGCTATGATAATAATAACGGGGGGTGGGGGGGAGCGAAGCAAAAAAAAAAAAAAAAAAGCCTACTGAGGGCTCTAACAGTTGATTTCAAAGTCTTCTTTTGGGGGGTGGCTCTGTAGAGCCAGCGCCAAACAAACCAGCAATAGGTCAACTCACACTTGCGCCCAGCACTACAGCTGCAGGGAGAATAAGCAAACACAGCAGCAGGGGAAAGAATTAAAGGAGGGGGCTGGGGGGCGAGACGGACGATTTATTCTTCTGGCACGTGCAGAGGGGCTGGAGATGGATCAGCTGTATTTATTCTGTGAAAAGGGGAAAGAAAAGAAGGCAAAAGAGCAAAGCAAGTTTCATCGCACCAGAGAAAACAAAGATTTTCAATAAACTCCCCATCGCCACCCGCTCCCTGGAAAAAGGGGGAGAGGAGAAAAAAAAAATAAGCTGCAGGTGTTTGCAAGGGGTCTGTATAGAAGCCACGCGGGGAATTAGCAACTGAGGCAAGTTGCCTTTGGAAAAGGAATCTGCCCTGAATAGATTTGCATTTCTTAATTTAGGGATCATCAGCAAATGAGAGCCAGAGAAAGCACCCCTCTCACAGCACTGGGGGCTTCAAAGTAAGGAGGGCCGTGTGCTGGGGAGGCCTGCAAGGCAGCCGGGATGGCTATTCAGGCTGGCAGGGCTCCCGCTGGGGCTGGGCTCCTTCCATGCTGGTGCTGACCGGACCCCCATCCCCAAGTCCCTCCGGCCGCCCGTTTTATCCTCCGATACAATGAGGAGCATGCGAGCATTGAACACCACATTCCTTGCCCAGAGGAACCACCACCAAATCCTCCCCTTTCAGACCCTTCCCAATCCTCTAAACCCCCTTGGTTAATGCCCCGCTGCTCTGCTCTTTCCCTGCTGGGAAGTGAAAGCCCGTTGAGAGGGAGAGAGTCTTCTCCCAAAGCCCTCCAGTCAGTCCTCCAGCCACCAAGCGCAATTTACAAGCTTTTCCACACACTGCCATTCACCACGATGACAAACCCTTTACTGCAGGGAACAACAGAGATGTGCCTGTGCCACAGGGACAGCAGCAGGAGCAGAACCCCAGCCCAGAACCCCTGTGCAGGGGCTGGCTTCATGCCCTTGCACACAGGCTCACTGCCCTTGTTTCCATGACTTGTGCTTGGCTTGGTCCAGCTGGGCTGGGCTGGAGCCTGTACGTGCATCAAGAAACCAAGGCAGTGCCACCAAACCAAGTGCTCTCTACTCCTCAGAATAGCAATGAGCCCTGGCTGCATCTCATAGCCCAATACTTTCCTAATGTCCACATGAAAACCCTTCTCCTTCCACTTGGTTCCAGTATTTTAGAAACCAGCTCTGTCAAATGTGTCTCCACAGAGAGTCTAAATTCATCAAAGTGTAGTCATCCCTAGCATCTCCTCACCTCCCCCCTCCAAGGCACATAAGTACCTTGCTCATCCAATAAATTCAAAATAAGCAGGGATTAGGTAGTGTACGGAAGGTTCCCAACTAAATTAACTTAGTTGTGCAACTACAAACCCAAAAATAATAGGAGATTTGTCAAGTGGCTTTGGTACTTTTGTACCAAAGTGTGGAAGTCCTGGAGAGAGAAGAGAGGTTCACCAAAGCTCCATCCACATTACAGCTTTACCTCCCCCACAGCTATTCTTTGTATGAGATAAATGAACTCCTCAAACCAAAATGTTTAATGGGCTAAAATGTTCCATGGCATTCAGCAATTTGGACGGTCACCTCTCTCAAACCACACACTGATCAGGGCAACTTGGTACTAAAAGCATGAGGAGTCTCTGCCAAGATTCATCACAGCACATACTCAGGCATACTCACAGTGGAAAGGTGACCAGATCCCACAAAGCTCAGACAGTGACTTACCGTGGAAACACATGGTGAGATCAGCTGCTTTGTCCACTACATGATACTGTAAAGAAGCACAGACCGATCATGACCAATCATTTGCAATGAAGCAGGAGGCTTCCTCCTGTTTGTTCAGAGCAGAAAGGCTCTGAGACATGTCCCATCTTAATATGTCAACTGTACCTGACAACAAATAACGAGCTCCCTGGGTAACTGAAGAATGAGATGGGATTCCAGGATTGCAACCTCCAGAAGGACAGAGAAGGGCTGGATAAGGCCTGATTTATGTAGAATGTTGGCAGGAGCATATTTAAAGTGTTGGCACGCTCTGTAACAGGAGACACGGTGTCTTTGCTGCTTGGCTGGGGAAAAAGACACACCAATGCCAATGTAATTGTTTAAGACCTATTTCAGTTTATGTACAGTATGTAAATACAATACACCATGAACTGCCAGTGTGGGGCTGAGGAGCAGTGCACAAGGGCAGCCTTTGCGTGGAACATCTTCCCACATGTGCTCTGCAGTGCTCCCCAGGCTCAGTCCTGTGCTACAGAAATGTACCTGCTCTGAAACACTCCGTGGGAGACAGGCTGGAAGGGAAACCTCAAATGCAGTTGTCTTGGATGAGATTGCAGAGCATGAAATCACGGACCAGGGAGAGCCCTCCAGAGCAGGTCACTATGCTCCATGAAACGGCCTTTCAGCTCTGGAAAGGAAAAGCAGAAAAGAAACTACATGTAGATGTTAAAACAATGAGGAGGGGATTTGGGCACTGTAAAACTTAGCCATTGGTTCCTTCCCAATCCCACTCGACAGCTCTTGCTGACCATGAGATGGGACTCCAGTAGATAAACCTGCAAACACAAGAGAACAGCTTGAGTCAAGCACGCGAGAGACAGAAATCAGAGTCTTCAGACAAACAGCTCCACAAAAAGAGAAACACCCCTGCGAACATGAAGGTCCTTTTTGTAATGTCATTATTTTGCCCTAGTGTTCTAGGGCCACTTTGGATTTGGAGTGAAGAGTTAATTTGATCCATAGCACTGCACAGAAGGCAGCAGCTTGCAGAAACAGACCTGCAGCATCAGAAACCTTCATCTGGTCATGAAGTAGAAGTGCAGATCAAACAGCTTGGGAGAAGTAACTGATGGAACAACTCTCACCAACTTCTATGGCTATGGAGTATCTATTGGTGAACTATGATTCCTCCAAATTTATTTAAGGCTGTTCCCTACACTCTCACTCATACTGTGGCTATTGCTGCACTGCTTATCTGTGACTGGGGGCATGTGAAACACCTTCTCCACTGGATAAGCAGAATTCCCGCTTAGTTTTGAGGGAAGGGGTGAGTACTCACTCATGTCAAATCTGCTTGGCACTAACAGTAAATGCCAGTGAAATGTGCTGGCACAAACAGACACAGGAACCAGACAGGGGCAAGAATGTAGCCAAAGGCACTGGTGTAAAAATCAAATTTCCAGTCCCAGAACACTTGCCGCAGTATTTTCCACATTCCAGGAAACAGCTCTGCTGGGCCCTCTCTCCCACACCTAGGTTTTCGTAGCTGGCTTAAGAGGGCAAGCTTGCAGTCCTGCCAGCTCTTGTGTTGTTTTCATGAAACTTATAATATACAAGGTTTTTCCTACAGCTTCAGTTTTGGCTCCCAGAGACAACTGATGGGATGAAACTGGAGTTGAGGGGTGCTCACACAAACTGTCACCTGAGTGCCTAGCTTTGGGAGGCTGGTGTCTAGATGCTCCTTCCAGAGGAACATATACAAACTCAGAAGAGGAGTTTTACTACTTGGGCACTTAAGACAGGTGTCTTAAGGTGAGCAGCACAAATAGCCTTACATTTCTCAGCTGGAAAAATGAGTCTCTGGCCTTTATAGCTTTGGAGAAAGCCTGAAAATGTAATTTTTTAGTATCTTAACTACTTCCAAACACAAAAAGCAGGCAAAAACATACAACAATTCAATCAACCTTTCAAAAATCTTTTCTTTTGCAAGCCAAAGTCATTGTTTTGGCTAATATGTTGGCTTGTAACCTCTAAGCCTTGGACAATGCCATGGCAAGGAAATAACACATTTTTAGTGACTCAGCCTGAGAACTTGGGGAAAACACAGTCCACTCTCTTCTGAGCAGGAATCCTAAAATATTCACTGCCAAGATTAAACCTGTAAAAAAGAAATAAGTAGGAACATACTGAAAAATTAGGTTCTGGTTGTAGAAGGCTATTTTCGTTATGCTATTTCAAACAGTATGAATAACAAGTGTTTAAGCAGCACGTCTGAATAGTTACAGGTCTATTGGGACATGCCCTCACTAAACAGAGACATCCCCAAGAAGCACAGTGTTTAGGGCTTATTCTCGCCAATTGGGGCTCCTCCAGACCAACACCTTGCTGAGCAGTTCCAAACCCCTCCTGCTGACTGCTGAACTTCTGTTCAAGGCAAGAATTACTCTTAAAACAGGAACTTCTTGGTTAAGGGCAATCCTGACTCCTCTAAAATCACCACCAAAGCTCCATCTAACTTAAATAGGGTCAGTGTTTTATGCCATCATGCTTGTTAAATGCCTTTAGAGTTCCTTACTCAACTTCAGCACCATATAAACAGTAATATGACTTGAACACAGCATTTCTGCCCTTCTTCTTTACATCATTTGTTTGCTGGTGGTTTTGGTTTTAAGAAACAACAGTGAACAAAAATCTGTGTGCTAGTTAAGCCTATGGGGCACATGAGACAGAATCTCCCTTGTGCTGGGTATTCACTTTTGGTCTTTTCTCAGCAATAAATCCAACCAGCGGGATCCTCAGCTGGCATGACTCAACACAGCTCATTTGAACTCACACAGTGACACACGGCTTTTCTGCAGCAGAAATCCTGGCCCCATCTACATAAGCAAGAGACTGTGTTTACTCCAGAAAGGTAAGATAATATCTAGAGAGACAACACTACCAAAATAAGGGTGGGAGGGTAAAGTCGGACAGCTGAAACAAGGCAGACTGTCTGTGACAAGCTAGAATTATTATATATTTTTATATTTGGGTTTCGTTTTTTTTTTTTTTTAAGGAAGCGACTCCACTGATTGGAAATCTCTTTCTGGACACTGGTAGGCAGTTTGAGACCAGAGTTTGCTTTTGCAGAGCCCACATGGAGAGCCCTTGAAGTTTTTGGCTGTGCTCATCCAAAATGAGTTTTAAGCTGAGTTGCTTCCAGCCAGTCTTTTTTTTTTTTTT